>VZQC01014020.1:12227-199543 GCA_009823505.1 Rhizomys pruinosus | reverse complement strand
TTTTTGAGACAGGGTCTCCCTGTAGCTCCAGCTGGCCTGGAAGTTACTCTGTAGACCAGGCTGGCCTTGAACTTACAGAGATCCACCTTTCTCTAACTACTGAGTGTGGTCCCCTGTTCTTTTTTTTTTTAAATTTCTTTATTTATGTGTATGAATGTATTGTCTGCGTGTAGGTTTGTGCACCCGTGTCGTGCAATGCCGCAGAGGTCAGAAGAGGGCGTCAGATTTCCCTGGAACTAGAGTTCTCCTGGAATTGGAGTTACAGATGGTTCTCAGCTGCCATGTGGGTGCTGGGGATTGAACCCGGGTCCTCTGCAAGAGCAGTTGGTGCTCTTAACCGCTGGCCATCTCTCCAGCCCTGGTCCCCTGTTCTTAATGGCACTTTAAACATAGCTAAATACAAATGGATGGAGTTGTTATAGGTCCTAGAAGAAACCCTAAGGCTGTTACATCCCTAGACTAATGTAATTTCTTCCTTTGTGTAAAATATGTATCCTTATATTTACAGTCAAGTATCCCAGTCACCACTCATCAAAGAAGCTTCTTTTGAACCAGAGACTATTACAGAGTACCACAACTGGTTAGACACAGAGATTGTGAATTACTCAAGCCTAAGTATCACATCTACAATGTAGCTTCTACATCTAAGACTCCCAGAACATACAAAAATTGGTAAAGAGTACACTAACAAATCTCTCAAATCTCATCAATGAAGCTTTCTCATGCAAGACAGGGCCAGGAAAAAAATACATCTCAAATATATGGAGGTTAGGAGTCTACAGAGTGTGGAGCCTTGAACAGGACTAATTTATTAATCTTCGTTCAACCCATTATAGAAGAGGGGTAGGAAAGAGTGTAAGAGCCATATGGAAACAGAATCATGCAAGCTCCCAAGACCCTGCTTATATGAATGTTCAGTGGTATTGTCAGTGTACACAAGACCCACACAATCTCAAGAAGACAAAATCCCAGCATGAGGAAATGGGCAGCAGGCCCCAATATTCTTTTAAAATTTTATTTATTTTTTATGTGTATGAATATACTGTCTGCATGTAGGTTTGTGCACTCATGTCATGCAATGCCATGGAGGTCAGAAGAGGGTCAGACCCCAATCTTAACCGAAGAAATATTGGTAGCCAATTACTGCTGGGTGAGGAAGAACTGATCTTAAAGCGAGTGACTTGGGATAAGCTGACTAGACCTCAGTAGATGAACTCAAACTGAGGAATGTCCTCAAGGAAACTAACTTGATACAATAGGCCTTAACACAGATGCATTCCAGTGTGTGTTGGGGTTCCTGTGTGAATGTGACAATGGGGAAGGCCTTATAGAGGTCATTAAGATTGATTGAGATGTTCTGTGTGAAATACACAAAACTTCAATAAAAAATAGAAATGAAGAAGAAAAATCCAAAAACAAAACAAAAAACAAAACAAAGTGGTCAATGTTTTTAGCCATCAAGGAAATTCAAATTAAAACTACTTTAAAATTCTATCTTACTCCAATTATAATGATCACAGTCAGAAACACAAGTGACAATGAATGCAGGCAAGTGGGAAAAGTTTTGTGGTTGCAATGCCAACTGGTACAGCCACAATGGAAATCTATCTGGAGGGTTCTCAAAAATCTAAAAATAGAAGTACAATATGATGTGACTACACTAATCCTGGGCATATATGCAAAGAATTACATATTGTATTAGTGAGATTCATTTCCAGTCATTTTTATTTCTGCTCTTTTCCTAATACCCAAAAAGTAGAATCAGGCAGGATGCTCATAAACAAATGAATAAATATTGAAAATGTGGTAATACACGACGGGATTTTATTCAGCACTAAAGAAAAATAAAAGTGTAAAATTTATAGGAAAGTGGAAATGGAAAATATTTTACTATCCCACAAGTGTGGATAATGTTCCTCCCCGAAGCCCTATGGTTTTAAATAAAAATCCCACTGCAAGTGTGGTATACCTTCACATCAGTTATTGCCATGGAGACCCTAAAGTAGTGCAGGCTGTTGCCATTGCTAGTGGTTGCTCACTAGAAGCACATGATGTGACTACTGAAAACTGCACACGTGTTGGATACAAGAAACAGGGCAATGAAGTTGTAACTGAGCTTGAAATTTCTTTGTTACTGGATTGCATTCACAGTGGGGTAGTTAACTATGCAGCCTGCTGGTGGAAAATAGCCATCAGTGGTCTTACTCATCTATGACCTGTGTGTGCTACAATAGCAAACTGCAAGGCCAGACATCCCACTTACAATAGTGGCATGATGGGTTAGGGGGATGGCAACAGTAACTGCTTTAGGATTGCTCTGCAAGAGTGAATACATGTCTGGTAACGTAAACATGGTCAAAAGTCTAGGGCTGGGGAGCCTTTGGCAGGGAATCTTCTGATGTTTTGCTGAATGGATATGTACCTAGACCGTATTCTAAATGTTTGTGTTTACATGCATGGATTACTGCTGCTCTTGGCCTTGGTCAGAGAAGCTTCATTTTGCAGTAGACTATGGTTAGTGTAGAGACTCATTACTTGTACACTGCTGAGCATAAGCAAATATTGAGTACTCAGCTTCAAACAGAATGTCTCTGTCACTTCCTCCAAGGCCAGAGAACATAATGGAAGTAGGGTGTGTTAAGACTGTAACAGTCTGAAGAAAGGGAAGAGTGCTATGGAATGCTCTTTTCTGGAAGACACAGCCACTGGAATCACAGACATGCTTCATCTGTGGCTATCTGCACAAGACCTGCACAAAAGAGCCATGAAAATAGAGGGAGGCTGGTTGAGAGGAAGAAGGGAGTAGCAGGACTAGTAGGGAGGTAAGATGTTGGTCGTGGGTGAATAGAATCATAATACGTTGAATACACGTATAAAATATAATAGAAAAAGGATATTACAGGGAGGCAGCTATGAGTATATTATTTTTTGTTATAGAAGCCATAGTTTTGATCACATTAATTGCTAAAGCAGATTCAAGTGTCCATGTGATGTGAAGAGGAAATATGGCAGAAATTGGATGTGTACTTTCAACACTTCCTCTTTTAATATTATTGTGTTTTGAAAATATAAATATAAAAGAGGAAGGGAGATGGGGCTGGAGAGATGGCCTAGCGGTTAAGAGCGCCGACCACTCTTACAGAGGACCTGGGTTCGATCCCCAGCACCCACATGGCGGCCGAGAACTGTCTGAAACTCCAATTCCAGGAGAACTCCAGTTCCAGGGGAATCCAACACCCTCTTCTTACCTCCACGGCATTGCACGACATGGGTGCACAAACTTGCATGCAGACAGTACATTCATACACATACAGAAATAAAGTTAATAAAAAAAATTTAAAAAAAAAGAGGAAGGGAGAAAGAAAAGGAGGTGAAAGGAAAGATAAATGTCTCTTAGTCTGAGACCCATCTCTAGCACCTAACAAAACAAATCTAAAAATCAAATCCTGGTGCCATAATTATTAATAGTGTATTAATCAAGTAAATGGGCATTTTATTCTCAATTTCCACATGTGAAAATGGTGATACTTATATTTATTTCATAGTCTTGTTAAAAATTAAATATTGTCAGCCGGGTGTGGTGGCATATGCCTTTAATCCTAGCACTTGGGAGCCAAAGGCAGGTGGATCTCTGTGAGTTCAAGGCCTGCTTGGTCTACATAGTGAGCTCCAGGCCTGCTGGGACTAAAGTGAGACCCTGTATCAAAAAGACAAAAAAAAATTAAATATCGTCTAACATGTGTAATGTGTAATTAATTAAAAGATGATATTAATATATAATTAATTAAGCATTTCTGGCATACATACAATACAATACCTTGTGTATTAGATACATGTTTTTGTTAGTTTAACCTAAGTTATAGTCAGGAGAAGTTTTTGAATTTCCTAGAAGCTTCACAGGTCTTCAGAAAATTCTGTAAATTGTCAGATGTGTTCAAGTGAACTGCAGAGTGTTTAGGATCATTTGAAAGATATAAATACAGAGTCCATGTTCTATTGTCTGAATTTAGAATGATGGAGTCAGCCTGGGTTCCAAGTTGGTTAACACACACACACACACACACACACACACACGGACAAGAGGTTGTTGTAATATATCTTCTTTTTCCTTTTTTTATTTTAAAGAAAATCATTTTATTGTAATGAACTCACAAATGAAAACACCAGACAGGAAGATTAAGGTAGCCACTCAGGCCAACAGAAACTTGCCTAATCATGAATTGCATCTCAATGAATTTCTATACAGTTAGAATGGCCATTCCAAAGCATGGAGCTTTGCTTAGGGTTTTACATTTTCACTGTTAATTGCATTTGAATGGACTTATGACAAAATAGAAAAAAAAAGACAGAGTTGAAACTAGAAAAAAACTAGAAAAACAACGACTGTACATCCCCTTCCTGTTTCTCTTGCCTCTTGCTGGCATCTTATCCTTCCTGTCACCTTCCTAAATGTTATAACTCATCTCTTGATAATTGTTGTTCTCAGTATTATTATGGACAACAAGGAGTCCCAAATGATTTTAAAGCTGAAAAAGCAAAAGTGAAGAAATGTCTCTTCATAGTCTTGCCTCTCTTTCCTTTCCCTACTCTTTTCCCTCTTCCTTTCCCCATCCCTCTCCTTTCTCTCCCTCTTTGCTTCTCCATTTCTCCTTTTCCTTTTTCCTTTTCTCTTCTGATTAGCATTACACAGAAGCATAGAAGGAAAGAGATGATGATGGGTTTTTGAGACGCAAGGATGAATGGCTTTCGTCTGAGCATTTTTACAGTTTGTCGTTCATGGAAACTCAGTCATTGTCCTTTTCCTTTACATCCTTACAACCTTTTGCATTTTAAAGGGTCTTATATAGAACCAATGAGTGTATTTGATCCTTTCAATTCTTTTCCTGGGACCTGAGTTTTAGGATGGCTTATCCTTTAAGACCATGAAACAGAAAGAACTTCAACTTATATGTCCTGAGTACTTGAGCATCAAAGCTAGAAGGATCTCACTCAGGATGTAATCAAATCAGAAATTTGCATCAGGCAGTGTGGGTACTGGCAGAATTTGACAAAGACATTTGCTATAGCTGAAACTTTATCCACCAAAATGCTTATATTATTACTAGCTAAAATAATGGTGTAATAACAATAAAGAAAATACTAAGACAAGTATTTAGATAAAAGATAATTCATAGACACAATTACTTCGAAAAGTGTTATTATTTCCAAATGCATCCTGAATCAAGTACTGTGGAAGAATTAAAATCAAAACAAAATAAATTAGCAGATGAACAAAATTAAAAGAGCAAAATCAAACAAGAGCAAGCCCTCCTTTCAATGTCTATAAGTTATAAGAAGATTTAAGAATTGCTTGTTAAGTGTCCCTCAACCGATGAGTGTGTAAAGAAAATGTGGCACATCTACACAATGGAGTTCTGTGCAGCAGTAAAGAAAGACCTCATCTTGAACTTTGCAGGTAAATGGATGGAACTAGAAGCCATTATGCTAAGTGAAGTAATACAGTCTCAGAAAAACAAATGATGACTGTATCCTTCATTTGTGGATGCTAGCACCAAGTACCTAGTTGTCTGTTGTCTAAAATACAATCATCTCGTGGTCCTTTAAATGCTCATTATGTGTGAGCTGCAATCCACGAGATGAGATGTTCTTCCTCCCTGGACTAGGGCTTGCAGCTCTGGGAAGCTGTAAGTCTTGGAATTGTCAATTGACAATTCCTAGGCTTAAGCCCCAGCAATGAGGGGGAGGGAACGGTGAGAAGTACCCTGAGAGAAAAGGAAACAGACTCACAGTCTGGGAGGAAACTCAATTTTAATGTTGTAACTCAAGCCTTTTTATATAGATCCTTGCATGGGCTGGGACACACACACACACAATTGGGGGCTGGGGCAGACAGTTGGGACAAGCAGAACCCCAGGCCATTTGCTCCAGATCAAAGCTTTACCCCAAGGGATCAAAGATAGTTGGGCCTCACAGGTTAGGCAGGATGTCAGCAGGGGTCGAGGCTTGGGGTCTGCTTGCTGACTCTCTTTAAGTGCTTCTGCCAAAAGAATGCCTACATTTGTAACGCAAACTGAGCAATATTAATGTTATATTTCTTTTTATATGAAAGAACTGTACTGCTAAAATATGAATCCATTAACAGGCTCTAGAATTAATCTACCATTTATTTTCAGACTTTGTAATTTTGGTATATGGGCAGAGGGTATGTACACATATTTTAGAGTCATAGAAAATTAAAGGGAAAAGTGTGAATTCCTAAAAATGTTTTGGAACTAACATAGTTTATTTTCAGATGTCATAATTTTGGTATATGTGATATATATATATATATGTATAGGAGCAATATAAATCAGATGAAACAACAACAACAAAAGGACTGGCTCAAAAACCTGACTGAAACAGTAAACTTTGGTCCAAAACAGTAAACCTCTGCATAGAAAAACTTTAAAGACTGAGAAAAAGATGCAAGACATGTATGGCAGAATGCATGAGCATGCATGGGGTGAGGGGCATGGAAGAGGGAATGAGTCTAAATTGGATTGAGAAATGTTATATGAAATGCACAAAACTTCAATAAAAATATTAAAAAAGAATTGCTTGCTATCTGTGTAAAAAAGAAAGAGGAGTCAATAAAAATTGCTGAGGAAAGGTTTAGATTCAGCCTTGAAATGTGTAGTAGCAATCTTTTCACTTTAAAAAATTTTTGAAACCTTTTCTGATAAAGAATTTTCCACATAGCCCAGATGGCCTCAAATCTATTATGGTTGCACTATGTCAGCTTTCAGAATGTTGTGATTTTAGGTTTGGGCCACCATGTCAGGCTCAATAAAATGTTCTTTGAAAAAAATATTGTGACATTTTAAAAAAATACATTTTCAGAAAGAAGAGTTAAACAAATTGGCAACTTACTGTAAAAGTTTATCGATCAAATTAATCTTTTACTTTGTTAAATAAGAGTGTTCCTCAAATACCCAGCTACTTCCTAGATGGGAGACCCATTTGCTTTGAGAAGAGCAGGGAAAAACAGTTCTCTAAGCAGGAGCAATGGACTTGAAGTAGGGAGAGAAACAGGGCCTCTGTAGTCTGAGTTTTATGCCAAACACCGAGACAGATGTGGGCCATTCAGTACCTGAACCTCATCCAGCTTGAGACAAACACCGAGACTGATGTGGGCCATTCAGTACTTGAACCTCATCAGTGTGAGACAAATTTCAGTTTTGTTTTGCATGTATGTCCATTGAATTTTATTATATAGTTTTAGATATTCTTTACTAGCCCAGTTGAGTTGAAGCTGTGAAATAGTTTAAGAATGATAGTGGTCAATGTTCAACAAAAATCTAATTAATTAAAACAATAAAGTGATTTAATGCCTCTATAGGTTTATTACATCACTTAATTAGTGTATGGACTCTTGGAGATTAGTATACTATATCATAAAATTAGGTTCAAGAGTTTTAAGTTGTTAGTTTCATGCTTTTTGCAATGACGGTTCACCCTCCTTTTTAGGCTGTTTCTCTTTGGTTGTGATAATTAAAGAAAAAGATCAGTGAACATGCTCCAACAACTGATTGATGGAGGAAACCACACAAGAAGAAGAGAGAGGCTCCATTAATAGTATATACCATGATGTTTATTTCACCTATAATTCTGGCAGTGTATATAATCAGGTATCTATACTAGGTGCTTTTCAAAGTGCTGTGGCAAAAAATCTGATGAAAGCAACTTAAAAGTGTTTATTTTGGGTCAATTTGAGGGTCTGGAGAAGGCGTGTCAGGAGTGCGAGATGGCTCCTCAGAAGCAGAGAGGGGTAAATGCTAGTACACAGCTTACTTTCTCCACATTTATTCAGTCCTTCCCCAGCTCATGGGGATCACAGCCCCCACATTCAGGGTGGGGTCTTCCCTGCTCTGTGAAAACATTCTCACAGACATACTTAGAAGTGTGTTACTGTGGGGATTATAAACTTATCAAGTTAACAATGAGATTAACTATCACAGATGCTAAAAGCAATCACAGATGCAAATAATTTATAGTCTGTTGGAGAAAAGTTGCAGAACCCTCATTGCTATCATCTTTCCACCATGATACTTATCAGAATGAAATTGGAACAAACTACCTTAGTTTTATAAACAGGATAGAGAAATAGGGGCTGCAGAGATGGCTCAGCAGTTAAGAGCACTGACTATTTTTGCAGAAGACCCAGGTTCAAATTCCTGCACACATATGGTGGCTAACAGCCATCCATAACTCCAGTTCCAGAGGCTCCGATGCACTCTTTTGTCCTCTGTGGGCATTGATGACACAGGTACACTTACATACATGCAGGAATAACACTCGTACACATATAATGAAAATAAATTCATTAAAAACAACAGGATAGAGAAACAATAGCTTTATAATATTAAGTCATAGGAGTAAACAATAATTTTATTGTTTTTACATTAACATTAATTCCAATTACCATTATATGCAGTAATATATGGAACTAATTTGTTTCATCTTGAGAAATCAGTTTTGGACTATATGTTCTTAACTCTACCAAATTTATTTTTTAAAACATTTTAATGGAATTTTGTGTATTTCATACAAAACATCTTAATCATCTTTATACCCTTTTCCACATCTGTACCCTCCTGTAACCCCCCACCAGATTTCATGCAGTCTGTCATTTACGTTAAGTCCTATGGAGTCTAGTTAATGTACCCGATATCCCTCAGTGCAGGTTCAATCACTGGGGTCCAGTCAGCTTATCTAGAGTCACTCCCTTAAAAAAGATCAGCTCTTCCTCATGCAGCAGTACTCAGCTGCCAATGGGTTGTTGGCTAAAATTGGGGCCTGTTGCCCATTTCCCCAGTTCTATGCCAAATCTAATTATGTTTCTAACATTTTAAAACAAATAATGGAGGTGCAATTTACAGTTGGTTTGGAGTCTTCATATAGACATACATCCATTTTTTCAATGCTTCAGATTAAACCTAGGGCCTTGACTGTGCTAATTGAGTGCTCTACTGCTGAGGTATCTGCTCACTCACAGACACACAATGTATTCATCTATGTATGAACTTCTTTGTGCTAGGCAAACATTTTTACTCATCTGTTTACTTACCTGACAACTTATATTGCCCTATATTCACCTACCCAATCACCTATTTATGCATCAAGCAGGCTACTATTCACTCTTGAAAATCTATCAGTCACCATCTGTCTTCAATTGTACTCAAGCTAGATGAATATTATACAAAATAGTATGCAAGCTTTCACAATGCCACATAATTATCTAATGATTAGTACGAATAGTAGCTCAGTTTTATAAGTTAAACATGTAGCTCTCAGAATGACAATGACCAAAATTCTTTTTGGCGATGACCCAACTCTAGTTCACTACATTGGGAGAGAAAGAGAAGACATGCTGTGTGGGGCACTGCTATCAAAGAGCTGCATGAAACCGAGCAAATGAAAGTACTTCCAGGTGTTAAATTTGACAAAATAAGTTTGACTAGTGTCATAGTTTGTCTTCCATTGCTGTGACAAAACACTCTGACCGACACCAACTTGGGGAGGAAAGGGTTTATTCAGCTTACATCTCCTGGTTCACAGTTCATCACTCAGGGAGCACAAGGCAGGAACTCAGGGCAGGAACCTGGAGGCAGGAGCTGAAACACAGGCCATGGAGGAATGCTGTCCACTAGCTTGCTCTCCCCCTGGCTCATGCCCAGCCCACCTTCTTATGCTATACACAACCACCTGCCCAGGGTGGCACTACTCATTGTGGGCTGCCTACCCCCCCCACTCGATCATCAAGACAATACTCCACAGATGTGTCCACAGGCCAATCCAATGGAGCCAATTCCCCAACCGAGGCTCCCTCAACCCAGGTGTGCCAAGTTGACACTAAAGCTATCCAGCACAACTAGACATTTACTATTTTCCACAACCTCCAGTTATTAGCTATATCAAACTTACTGAAGGACCACTGTTTCATGGAATCCTTAAGTCAAATACTGTGGTCATCAAGGGGGAAATGGCTGAGTTCCTATAGGATTCCAGTATATTTACAATGCTGTTTGGGATAAAAAATGATACAGGAAGCATGGTATTAAAGTAATTCATGACTGCTTAGAAAGTAAACAGATATCCATGGTAGTAACTGAATGTTTAAATACTGTCTGGAATTAGCCTGAACTTGTTAAAGCTAGAGTATTTGGGGTCTTAATTTAATGTCTTCTCCTAAAGAACAAGATACACACACACACACACACACACATACACACCCACACAGTGTTTTCCCAGAGTTACTGTACTGCTTTAAAATTGTGGAAACCCCTTTTGGGGATGCAGAAACTGGGGAGAAATGAGATAAATTCTAATCCTTATAAAATGGGTTTCAACACTATGAATAATCTGGGCTAACTGTGTGGCCATAAGGATCTAGAAGGAAAGTACAACCAGAAATAAATAATCAGTAAGACCAGAGAAACTGTAATGCAGACATAAAACTTGACATCTTAGTAAAAAGACAAAAAGAAAAAAGAGCACTGTTGTTTGACCTGTCTTCAATGGCAGGTACATCTGCTCTGTGGCTGCCACTGCTTTTGGCACTCCTCAAGGACACGAGACATAGCTTTTTAACCTTCCAATGTGGGCTGAGGGCTGCTGAGATACCCAGCTTGTGAACTAAGCAGCTAATGGGAATTCAGCCTCGTCAGAATATGGAATGCCATTGTTGGACTACCTCAGCTGTATCATGGAGGCCAGTGCAGGGGGATCAAGATAGGATGCGTGCTTACTGAACTTCATTTGGGGGACCATGGGAGGGAAAGACCCCCATGTGGAGCACAAGTGCAGGATTGATGGTTGTTTGAGCTTGCCAAGGAGGAGCCTTCTAGCACTCCCTTAAGGAAAATATGACATCTTGTAGGAAAAAAGTCCTCCAATTCAAGTGATATGTGTATGTACGTAGTTATATATTAATGTATATATATATATATATATATGTCTATATATGTATATATACAGAAGCAATACAAGTAGGAGAGAACAATAACAACAAAAGAACTGGAAAAAAAACTCTGGAAAGACTAAGAAAAAGATGCAGGACATGTATGGCAGAGGTGCAGGGATTCAGGTGGGGTAGGGGGCATGGAAAGGGAAATGACTTTAGATTTGATTAAGAAATGATGTAAGACTTATGGGAAAAGTTTTATAACAACAAAAAAGAAATAAAAACTATTTTTACTTACCAAGAACTCTCCACTTTATTCTGTCTTTTTCAACAACGAAAATCCTATTGCAGGTTAGTTCCCAGGGTGCACACCAGGGCTTTTTCCTTTCACACTTAGTTCTCAGGTGCACACCAGAGCATGGTACTTTTACATGTGCTGGTATTTTCACTCTTGTCTCTTTTTAAAAATTTCTATCAAGTTTATACTTTTGCATGGAATTAGGGGAGAATGTACTTTTTTGATGCATGCAGTAAGTTACCAGGAGGGAGGGGAAGCTCAAATATCAGAGGTGAGAAATATTGAGTGTTCTAAAATATTGATCCTTAGGAGTGAGTTGTGGAGTGTGAATTTAGTCATACTCTTTTGCAGGTATTATGTTGGAAACATGGAATAAATAATATGACCAGAAGTCTGTGAGTACTGATGGCTCAGGTTGACTACAGAGAAATCCTGTGGTCAACAAATTGATTTCTATAATGATGCAATTATGTTGACTCACTGAATGGTAGAGATACATAGATAAATGCTGAACAGCTATTCTACTTTTATAAAGAAAGTTAAGGGGTTTGGTGACTTTTCCTAGACTTAAAGATATGGCTGCTTAGCTTCCTCATGGACTCCTTCACATCTTTATTTCTGAGAGTATAGATCACTGGGTTCAAGAGTGGAGTGAATATGGTGTAAAATATCGAGAGTATTTTGTCTATTGGAAAGTTTGTGAAAGGCCAAACATAGATGAAAATGCAGGGGCCAAAGAAAAGGGTGACGACAGTGAAGTGAGCACTGCAGGTGGAAAGGGCTTTGGAGGAGCCAGCAGAGGAACGCTGCCGCACAGTGGTGAGGATAATCGTATAGGAAATGACCAGGAGGACGAAGCACACCAAGGCGATCATGCCGCTGGTGGAGATCATGAACACCCCGAGGATGTACGTGTCAACACAGGAAAGTTTAATCACCAAAGGAAGGTCACAGAAGTAGCTGTCCACTTCATTAGGTCCACAGAAGGGCAGGTTCACAGTGAATGCTAACTGACTCAGAGCATGGAAGATTCCCACGATCCAGGAAAGCGCTACAAGCCCAATGCACATTCTCTGGCTCATGATGGTTAGATAGCGTAGGGGCTTACATATAGCCACATACCTATCAAAAGACATGGAGATCAGCAGGACAATCTCTGCACCGCCTAAGAGATGTAGGAAGAATATCTGGGTTATGCAGCCTTCGAAAGAGATGGCCTTGTGCTCACTGAGGAAGTCTGCGATCATTTTGGGAGTGGCAAATGAGGCCAGGGACATGTCAATGAAGGACAAGTTGCCGAGCAGAAAGTACATAGGGGAGTGAAGACGTGGCTCTAATATGATTGTGAGCACAATGAGGATGTTCCCCAGCACAGTGGCTGCATAGGCGGCTGAGAAAAATAGGAAGTAGATGATCTGGACGTCTGAAGAGCCAGACAGTCCACAGAGTATGAATTCAGTCACGACTGACTGATTGCTCCAGGCCATTCACTCCGATTTCTGGAGAAACTCTGTCATTTCCAGATGAGAGATGAACTGGGGAAAACAAATAGGCATGAAATGCAAAATGAGGCTTTTTCACAAAATGATTTAGGGGAGTTCACTCACATAGTTTCTTGTTATACCCTGACCAATTCATCGTGGTCAAGTATTTTCCCCAACTGGCCTTTCCAAACATTTGGAATGATTCAATTCAAGATTAAGCCTTATAACTTAGCACTTTGAAAAACAAAATTCAAATATTCACAAAGAAATAAAGATTAAAGTATTCAACTATTTATTTAATCCCCACTTTGTGAAATTCTTTTTTAATATTTATAATAATATGTCAACAGGTCTTAGAAGAGAAGGGACACTCTTTCCCAGGACATCCTGAGCAGTAGAAGGCCTCAAGGAGCACTTGAGACTCGTGATTGTTAGTGGAAATACAGTAGTAGACAAGAATGTGAGTTCTGGTCAGGTGAGGTGGTGCACGCCTTTAATCCTAACATTTGGGAGACAGAAGCAGGTGGATCTTTGTGAGTTCAAGGCCAGCCTGGTCTACAGAGTGAGTTCTAGGACAGCTGGGGCTACAGGGAGACCCTGTCTTGAAAAAACCAAAAGAAAAAAAAAAAAGAATGAGTTCTGATCTGGAAATGGCAAGGAAAACAAATTGAACATAAGGAGAGGGGAAATGGCTGTATAGAAATGTTGATTTTTTGGTGAATACTGTCCAGAATAAGAACTAGATAGCCTCTAATAATTCTTCCTTTTAGATATATAGATTCTACTGTTTTCATTTGTTCTGTCAATAATGCTAGACATCTTTTCAAAGACCGAGTAATATGTTTTGGTTAAAGCATGGAAGAATTCTGTTTTCAGGTATACTGTAAGCAGAAAGATTGTTAATTACCATGTTGTCTGAAGTCAGTTTTTTTAAGTGCTATAATTGACAGGGCTTTCACAAAAGCAAATTAAAATAGAAAACTCTTCCTATTGGCAGAGTTTACACAAAACAAACATGAAACAAATTTATACAAAGACAAATAATGGTTAACTCAGAAGAACTTATGTAATTTAGCATATTGAAAGATTGGAGGTAGAGACTCTTATTGAATTGTTAGAAGACTACAAAGAATGAGAGAAACTAATTGAAATAATATGTACCTGAACTCCATGACAAAACCTCCTTCTTCCTCTTTTCATCAAATTAGCTCTTTGCTTTTATTTTCTTTCTCAAAACTCAACCATAAAACAATTTGCTAAAAAATTATTGCAGGGCTAACTCCAGTTTACATGTGCAAACACACTCTACCCTTTAACTGTTTTTATTCCAAAGTTCAGGGCTTTTTCTTTAACTCGTCACTGTTCTCACTCCCTAGTCCCTGGAATTTTAGATGTCTTCTCCATTCACTTACCTGTTATTAAAATATATGTTTCCAGCACAGCTCTTGATATAATTGGTGTACAGGAAACAACAGTATCTCAGGATTCAGAAAATGTCAATTCACATCCTTTTAATGTTTGTACCTGGGCAACTTATGAAGTCAAACAGTGCCTCTGATTCTTCATATGTAAATGAAGTGAGATGGTTTAGCAGATTTTAAGATTCTTTCCACACACATATAATATTCTCAAGTGTGGTTATGTCCTGACAACATTGACAACTACTCAAGAGTTCATTTGAATGTGTTTCATGTGTAATTTAGGGGAAAGAAAGCTAACAGTCTTTGGAACCCTTCTGTTTATATTGTCTCTATTGAAATACAGGAGCAGCAAAAGAAAGATCAGCTGCTGCCTGGGGAATAAACAGATGTGCAAGACTCAGAGGGAGGTACTAAAGTATTCAAGTTGGTTTGGCCAGTGTTAAAATTGGATTATAGAAAATGTGATTGCCTCGATGTGCTTCTTGTACAGGGCATGGGTGTGGTGAAGATGTAATGATGGTGAGAAACTTTACTTGGAACACAACAAAGATAAACAGATGAGATTATTTGACTTTCAGGGCTGCAATATTATGTTCTTGCGCTTCCACTAGGATACTGCTTGCCTCTATTTCCAGAGAAATTCACATGGTTAATAATAGAGTTAATGTTTGCAATACTACATTTTGTAATAATCACCTTGATGGTTATGAACTAAGGAAAGAAAAAAGCAGTAGAAATGGAAGAAGTTTAGGTTGTGATTCTAACAAGGCAGTGTTTTCAGTCATCATCAAATCTTACTAGTTGTAAAAAACCAAGAAAGACAACAAATCAAATGTGTATAAATATTTATGTAAAACCAAGAAATATTTAAATACATTGTTCTTATCTTGTAATCTATATGGAGCAAGTAATAATTCGAGGAAACTTTATTATATACCTTTGGTTTAATGTAAGAACTTTGGAAGTCAGGGTTGGAGCTCTGAATTTACCCAGGACTGCTGCTACTCTGAGCGTGTTCTCATATTAGCATTCTTAGTCTGGTTTCCGTGGAACATCAATCCATGTTAATGTTGAAAGAACTACTAAATCATAGAATGAATATATACAGGAACACATATTCACATATACGAGGATGATGAAACCAACTGCTGCTACCGGCTTGAGACGTAGCCTGGCCCCCCTCTCATCATGGCTTCAGAAAGAGGCCACTGAGCATCTGCATGGCTGTACCTAGAATGCAGATGCCATGTTGTTTTTGTCATAGGCACCAGTTTATGTTAAAGCAACCCTCACCAGCATAAAATTATATAATTTGGAAGATTTCTTTTCATAGACCTATTGGAGCTGGACACCTTAAATCTTTGATTGATGAGGTCTTGTATTAAAAACACTACTGCAATTTTTCTGTGTGTGTGTGTTTGTGTGTGTGTGTGTGATTTTGTGTGTGCATGCATATGGAACTCAGATGTGAATGCTGGGTATCTTTCTTGACCTCTTGTCATTTTTATAATTTTAAAAATTTTATTATTTATGTGTATGACTGTACTGTCTGCATGCAGGTCTGTGCACCCGTGTCATGCAGTGCTGCGGAGGTCAGAAGAAGGCCTCCGATTCCCCTGGAATTGTTGTCAAAGACAGTTCTCAGCCACCATGTGGGTGCTGGGGATCTAACCCAGGTCCTCTGCAAAAGCAATCGGCACTCTTAACCACTAGGCCATCTCTCCAGTCCCCTCTTGTCATTTTATATTTTGAGACAGAGTCTGTCCCTGAACCTGGGGCTAGTTACATCTTGTTTAATTTCCACATATTTGTATAATTTAATTTATACTTTAAATCATATAATTTATAATTTAAATAATATAATTTAATTTAAATTTGTATAATTTAAATTATAATTTAAATCAAATTCTTGTTGATTTCTAGTTTTATTTCATTGTATCAAGGAAGATACGTAGTAGTATACTTATAACTTCTACTTGTTTGTGGTAGAAAGAATCTGGACCTGTGCATGAGAACTCATGCCTATACCAGGGGCCTGAGGCAGGAGGATCAACAGTTCAAGACGAAAGTGAAGTGATACAGAATTAGAAAAGCAAATGACACATGTTCTCTCTCATTGTGGATCCTAGCGCCAAATCCTTATGTGATTACATATCCTGTTGTAAGTGCTGAGCCCAGGAAAATGGAAAGGAACCAAAGGAGTGAAAGGGAAGAAGGAGCCTGAGAGAGAACAGTTAGGAGACAGGTTACCAAGGGAGAAATGGGTAAATGGGGGTATTTAAATGGGAGAAGGAGATGGAGAGGGAGGGTTACTCAGCGTTAAGGCCTAATGAAGGCTGGCTTTCATAGTTTTGGAGAATATGCAAGATTGCAAGGGAGAACATCAATTGATAGTTCAATCCCAGCATTAAGGCCTAATAACCACAACACTGAGCTGCACAGAAAACTATATTGGGGAAATAGTGGCACTTTTATCTTGGGGGTAATCAATAGCTACCTAATTGGACCTAAAGCCCACTCAATGGGAAGGAACATGTGTGGTACTCTAAACATAGTGAAATATACATGGCTGGAGAAGTGATAGATCTTAGAGAAAACCCCAAGGGCTGTCACTTTACTAGACAAATATAACTTCTTTTTATGTACTAAATATGGATACTTATATTTACAGATAAGTATACCAGTCGCCACTCATCAAAGAATCTTCTTGTGCAGTAGATGGAGATATTACAGAGTTCCACAACTGGTCACATACAGAGATTGTCTGTGAAATGTCCAACCTTAAGTGACTCATCTACAGTGGAACCTCTACACCTAAAACTCATGGAACATAGTGGAATAAGGAATAAGAACAGTGATGCATCCCTCGACTGTCATCTCTCAATGAAGCTCCCTCATACAACAGAAAGTAATGAACTCAGTACTCAGGGACTGTTGTGAAGAAGGGTGTCAGAGAGACTAAGAGCCAGGGGAAGAGGTTTATTGCTATATGGAAATAGAGTCTTATAGACCCTGAGACCTTGCTTATATGAAGTTAAAACAATTAAGACAACATGCACAAGGCCCATACAAGCTCAAACAGACAAAAGCCTAGCATAGAACTGTGAAAATGGGCAGCAGACCCCAATCATAGCTGAAAAACTACTGGATACCTGATTACTGCTGGTGAGGAAGAGCTGATCTTCTTTAAGGGAGTGATTCTAGCTAGGCTGACTAGACCTCACTGGGTGAATTTGCACTGAGGGATGTCAGGGGACCTACTTAGATTCAATCCATCTTAACACCAATGACACAGTGCATGAACTACAGTTGGGAGTATGGGAAGATACTGATAGGGAAGGGATTATAAAGATGATTAAGATCTTGTGTACGAAATACACAAAATGCAATAGAAATATACAAAAAATAAAATAAAATTTGGAGTGAAAAATGTTCAATGCCAATCTATGATACATAGACATTTCCAGCTTAAACTACAGAGCGAGATCCTGTCTCAAAAATTCAAAGAAAACGGAAAAAGGAAGAAACAGATGAATCCTGGAGATTGTTCCATGTGCTTGTGTTAAAAATATGCAGTTGTCAGATAGATATTGAAGCATGGACTGTTGCATAACGTCTCCAAAGTCCCTTTGGCATATGCGGAATTGTCTTTCCATTTCTGAAAGTGGAATGATGAAGTCTCCAACTATTAATATCTTGTACAACTTTAACAATGCTTGTTTCATATAATTGTTTCCACAAGGAATACATATCAATGTACAATTATTTGCCCTTGTTGAATTAACTCCTTTTCCACCAGAAAATGTCCTTATTCGTCTGTTTTTATAGTTATTTACATAAAGTCTATATGATGTAGGAATCGCTCGTCAGTTTTAATTTATATTTACATGGTATGTTCCTTTCCTGGTCTTTGCTTTGTCTATGTATGCATAACTGAAAAAGTGAATGAGGTTCATTTCTTTTGAGACAGGGTCTTGTGTAGACCAGGTTGGCTTTTAACTATGTAGCCAAGACTGGCCTTGAACTCCTGATCCTCTGGCCTCCACCTCCCAAATGCTATGACTATAAGTACATACACTTGATTGAAATGATTTTCTTGTACACAATATACACTTTTAAAATTCATTTTTATTTCTAAGTTACATTTATTATTATTATTAATTTTGTGTACATGCATATGTGTGTGTGCTATGGCATGCCTATAGAGACAGAGACAACTTATGAGAATCAGTTCTCTGCTTCAGTCATGCGGGTCTCAGTGAGTGAACTCATATGATCTGATTTAGGGGGTAATACATTTATCTAAAGGGGTGTCCCTTTGGTCCTAGGCAATATGTCTTCGAGTGTTTTGCTTAAATCCATTTAGGAAACCTACAATTTTTATTTGGGTAATAGAACTCATTTATTTGCATTCAGGGAGATTATTACTAGATACATACTGCAACATTTTGTTCATTTACTTACGACTATTTTGTGTATCCTTTGCTCTGTTCTACCTTTCTTCATGCTCATCATTGTGGTTTGGTAAATTATGATGGTTAATCTCAGTTGTTAGTTTGGTGAAATAAGGAAATGGGCCTCTAAGCATGCCTGTGGCTGGGTAAGAAGACCCACCCACTGTGGAGGCGCAGTTCCCTGGGCAACCACAGATTGTACAAATAAAGGAAGTGGGCTGAGCACAGATCTCTGTGCTTGAGCTGTGACCAGCTGATGCACACCCCTGCTGCACTGACTTCCCTGCCAGGATGGAGTTCATGCTTGGACTGTGAGTAGAAATAAATTCTTTATCCCGTAATTGCTTTTTTTTTTTTTTTTTTCAGAATATTTTTATCCTGGCAACTGGAAAGGAGAAACTAAGCCAGCTTTCTGTACTGAGAAGGCCTCATTACTTTAACTCTGTTTTGTATATCTGCTGTTCTGCTCTGGCTGTATTATCACATATTTTCATTATATAGTTACACTCTTTATTCCATTATAAAACTCTATAAAACATTTCATACATGGCTGGTCTGATAATGAAGGATATGCTCCACATCCTGGCACAAATTTATGTGTCCAGGGTATCAATTATTTTCCTATAGCTATCTACTTTGTCAGTAAAATCTATATTTGTGTGTGTGTCTATGAGTGTGTATCTCTCTCTCTCTGTTTCTCTGTATCTCTCTCTCTCTCTCTCTCTCTCTCTCTCTCTGTGTGTGTGTGTGTGTGTGTGTGTGTGTGTGTGTGTGTTAGCTCTTTACATGGAGGAGTGACCCACACTTTCATTCCTAAAGGCCCTGGTCACATATCATCCTGCCAAGTTTGGGCTCTTCTAGTTTCCAAATGACTTTAATCATTGGATATACTGACACTTAGGACAGGTTCTAAAGGACCTCTTCCACTCCAGATATATTCTTCTTTTCCTCCATTGTGGACCAGTAAGTAGTCCAATTTCCCTTTAGTAGTCTAGATAGGTCACCCTTCCTAACAGAGTAAATTCTTAAACCGTTGACTCAAAGAAATCAGGAGCCCAAAGTGGTCAGGGGGAAATCTTAGCTTCCAGCTCAATGGGCTGTTTGTTGTGTCTCCTGGCAGAAACATTCGTCTGTGGAAACAAGGCTTCTAGGCCAGCAGACAATAAAAACAAAACAAAACTAAACAATCCAAAAAACTAAAGTGATGGTGAGTGAAGCCAGTGCCATTTCCACCTTTGATTTTTGAACTCATAAAATACAGCTATGGGGCACCAGCAGTAGGCAGCCAGGCCACAGGAGGTGACAGAGCAACAACCATTACATCCTTATCAAAGGAACAATTAACCAGGAAGATTTCAGATTCTTGAATATATATGCACCAAACTCTGGGGTAATGAACTTTATAAGCACAATTCTGCAGGCTCTCAAAGCACAGATTAATCCCATCACACTAATGGTAGGGGACTTCAATACCCTACTGAGCTCTTTGGACAGGTCAACTGGACAAAGAATAAACAGAGATGCATCTGAACTGAATAATACAATACACACCAAATGGACCTCACAGACATCTACTGAATATTCCACCCAAACACCAGAGAATATACTTTCTATTCAGCACCCCACGGATCATTCTCCAAAATCAACCACATACTGGGCCACAGAAAAAAAAAAAACCCACCTCAACAAATACAAAAGGATCAAAATAATCCCATACATTCTATCAGGCCACAGTGTGATAAAGCTCAATATCAACGGTAGAATAAGCACTACTATCTACAGGAACACATGGAAACAAAACAAACAAACAAACAAACAAAACAGAAAACAACAAAATAAACCCACTCCTGAATAATGAGTGGGTCAAGGAAGAAATAAAGAAATAAAAGTATTCATGGAACTAAATGAAAATGACAATACAACACAACAAAACCTATGGGATACTTTACAAGCAGTCCTAAGAAGGACATCTATAGCCCTAAGTGCCTACATTAAAACAAACAAACAAACAAACAAACAGAAAGACCACAAATAAATGATCTAATACATCAGCTAAAAACACTTGAGAGAACTGAATCCTAAACCCAAAAGACAAGAGAAAATAACAAACGTTAGAGCAGAGATCAATAAACGGGAAACAAAGAAAAGAGCATAAAAAAATCAATGAATCCAAAATCTGGTTCTTTGAAAGGATAAACAAGATAGATAGACTTCTTGCTGAGTTAATCAAAAGAAAGAAAGAGCAACTCCAAATCAATAGAATTCAAGATGAAAAGGGAAACATAATGACAGACATTGAAAGGAGACCCTGTCTCAAAAACCACAACAACAACAAAAAGATTCAGACAATCATACAAGAATATTTAAAAACCTATACTCTAGTAAGACCTGACTTTGTCCTCTAGTGGATGGAACTGGTAAATAAAAAGCCAAAAGGAGCCAGGGGCTCCCTCCCCCCCAAAACCCGAGTGACTCCTGAGGACCAGATCCTCAACTGACCTTGAGAAAACAAAAACCTTGGTTAATCTGAGCTAACTGTGTGGCCTTAAACATCCAAAAGTGAAGTATAACCAGAAATAAACGATCAGCAAGGGCTGAGAAATTGTACTTCAGGTATAAAACTTGAGATCTTAGTATAAAGACAGACAGAAAGAAAAAGATACTATTAAATTTAGTATACTATACTAAATTTGAAAAACCTAAGAGAAGTGGATGAATATATGAAGTCCTGTATTTCACCAAAGATTAATCAAGAAGATATTGATATCATCTTTCTGTACTGCTGCATAAAACTCTATTGTCTAGATGTACCACATTTTCTCTATCTACTCCTTGGTTGAGGGGCACTTGGGTTGCTTACAGGTCTTCCCTATTGTGAAGAGAGCTGCGATAAACATAGATGTGCATGTATCTTTGTGGTAGGATGTGTCTTGTGGATATATACCCAGGAGTGGTATGACTGGGTCAGGTGGTAAGCTCATTTTTGAGTCTTTTAAGGGTTCTCCACACTTCTTTCCATAGTGGATGTACAAATTTACATTCCCACCAGCAGTGGATGTGTGTTCCCCCCTTTCCCCACAACCTCTCCAGCATTTGGTATCTTTTGTTTTCTTGATTTTAGACATTCTTATATAGGAGTGAAATGATATCTTAAAGAGTTTTTAATTTGCATTTCCTTAATTATTAACAATGTTGAACATTTTTTAAGATGTTTCTCAGCCATCTTTATTTTCTCACTTGTGAAGTCTCTGTTAAGCTCTTTACTCCATCTCTTGAGTAGGTCATTTGTTTCCTTCTTTGTTTTCTGAGTAGTTTATGTATTTTGGATGTTAATATCATGAACTTTGCAGGAAAATGAATGGAACTGGAAGACATTATGCTAAGTGAAGTAACAAAGCCCCCCCCCAAAAAAAACGAATGGTATCCCTCATTTGTGGATGCTAGCAACAAATATTACCTGAAAGCAACCATGCCATTATAATGTGAATACCTTAATGGGATCTAGAATTAACCTACCATTTATTTTCAGACTGTGTAATTGTGGTATATGGGGGGAGGTATGTATGCATACTTTAGAGTAATATAAAATTAATGGGGAAATGTGAATTCCTAAACATGTTTTGGAATTAAAATACAGTTTACTTTCAGATGTCACAATTCATGCATATTTTGAAGCAATACAAACTGGAGGGAACAACAACAAAAGGACTGGGTCAAATAACTGACTGAAACAGTAAACCTCTACATAGAAAAATTTTAAAAAAGACTGAAAAATAGATGCAAGACATGTATGGCAAAATGCATGAACTAAGGTGGGGTGGGGGGCATGGAAATGGGAATGAGGCTAAATTGGACTGAGAAATGTATGAATTGTGCAATATTTCAATATAAAACGTTCAAAAGGAAAGTTTCATAATAAAAAAGAGATTGACAGTTTAAACAGAACCATATCATATGAGGAACTTGAAATAGTAATTCAAAACCTCCCAACTAAAAGAAGCCCAGGCTCAGATTGATTTATGGCAGAGTTCTATAAAACATTTAAAGAGGACATACATACTGAAATTGTTCAGAAGGATAGTGTAGAGTGTTATGCACCTGCACACTGAATATGCCTGCTGAACAGGTTTAACCTGTTCTTGGAAGTTAACCATGCCAAAGGCTGAGTCAGTGACCTGGGCCAATGATCAGAACCTGACACATATGCGGAAGAAGCAGAGATGAATATATATATATATATATATATATATATATATACATATCCCTATTTTTCCCTGAATAAACGAGTCTGTGGCAGCTCACGTTCTGCTTTCTTCTCACCTGACTCCCGATGTCTGTGTGTTGACTCCATCGTCTCTCACCCCCATTCTTCAGTCATGACCCGAACTTCTCCACCTGACCTAGAGGAGGTTACAACAGATAGAAAGAAGGAAATCTCCCAAATTCTTTCTATGAAGCCAGCATCACTCTAATACCCAAACCAGGCAAAGATACAACCAAGAAAGAAAAGAAAACTATAGGCCCATTTCATTAATGAACAAAGATGCAAAAATTCTCAACAAAATGCTCATAAACTGCACACAGACACACATCAAAAAGATCATTCACTGGGCTGAAGAGATAGCCTAGCGGTTAAGAGCACTGACTGCTCTTGCAGAGGACCCGGGTTCAATCCCCAGCACCCACATGGCGGCTGAGAACCGTCTGTAATTCCAATTCCAGGAGAACTCCAGTTCCAGGGGAATCCGACACCCTCTTCTGACCTCCGCGGCATTGCATGACACGGGTACACAAACATACATGCAGACAGTACATTCATACACATACAAAAATAAAATAAAAAAAATCATTCACAATGACAAAGTCAGATTTATATGAGAGAGGCAAGGATGGTTCAACATATGCAAATCAATAAATGTCATAAAGCACATAAATAGACTGAAAGACAAAAACCACAGGGTCATCTCAATAGATGTGGAAAAGCCTTTGACAAAATCCAGCATGGCCTCAAATTTAAAGTCCTAGAGGGAATTGGACTGGAGGAAACATTCCTCAACATAATCAAAAGCCATATACAACAAACCCAGAACCAACATCATCTTAACTAGGAACCTGACAAGGCTGACCCCTATCTCCACTCCTCTTCAGTATAGTGCTTGAAATGCTTGCTAGGGCAATAGGCTAGAAAAGGAAATTAAAAGAGTACTAATTGGAAAAGAGGAAGTCAAACTATCCCTTTTTGCAGCTGATATGGTAGTTTACCTAAGGGATGCAAAAAACTCCAGCAAGAAACTTCTAGAAATGATCAAGAATTTCAGGAAAGTGGGGGGATACAAAATTAACCTAGAAAAATCAGTAGCCTTTCTTTACACCAACAGTAAACAAATGGATAAGGAATACAAGGAAACCCTCCAATTCACAAAAGCCTTAAAATTATTTCTTTGAGCAAACCTATCCAAAGACACCAGAGAGCACTACAATGAAAATTTTAAATCCCTGAAGGAGATTGAAGAAGATAACAGAAGATGGAGAGATCTCCCATGCTCATTGATTGGAAGAATTATTATAGTAAAAATGTCCAT
This sequence comes from Rhizomys pruinosus, assembly GCA_009823505.1. NCBI lineage: Eukaryota > Metazoa > Chordata > Mammalia > Rodentia > Spalacidae > Rhizomys > Rhizomys pruinosus. The sequence continues at coordinate 175,362 of VZQC01014020.1, read as the reverse complement.
CCTACCCAAACTACTATACAGAGTCAATGTAATCCTAATCAATCCTCCCATGAGTTTCTTCTCAGACTTAGAAAAAAAACCCATAAATTCATATGGAAAAACAAAAGACCCTGGATAGCCAGAGGAACCCTAAGCAAAAAGAGCAGCACAGGGGGATCACTATACCAGACTTTAAACTATATCACAGGCTTATAGTAAAAAAAAAAAAAAAAGTCCGGTACTGACACAAAGATAGACCTATAGATCAATGGAACAAAAATGAAGACCTAAACCTGAGCTCATGCAATCTCAGCCACCTGATATCTGACAAGAGGACCATGAAGACTCAATGTAGGAAAGACAACATCTTCAGCAAATGGAGCTGGCAAAACTGGATCACCACTTGTAGAAAGATGAAGCTGAACCCCTACCTTTTACCATGTACAAAAATCAATTCCAAATGGATCAAAGACCTCAACGTGAAACCAGAAACCTTGAAAATAATAGAAGAAAACATAGGCAATAACCTACAGAATATGGGCATAGAAAGAGACTTTCTAAATCAGACAGCAGCTGCATTGGAAACAAGGTCAACAATAGACAAATGGGACCTCATTAAGCTCCAAAGCTTCTGTACAATGAAAGAAACAATCAAAGAAGTGAAGAGAAAACCCAGAGTTGGAGGAAATCTTCACCTGTGTTACATCTGACAGAGGTTTAACATAAAGAGTGTATAAACTACTCAAAAAATAAAGGAGTAAGAAAACATGACTCAATCAAAAGATGAAGTAAAAAGCTGAACAGAGAATTCATAAATGACAAAGTGAAGATGGCTGAGAAACATCTCAGAAAGTGAGATGCAAATTAAAACCCGCTTAAGATTTCACCTTACTCTGGCTAAGATTAAGAAAACAAATGACACCAAATGTTGGAGAGGCTGTGGGGACAGGGGAAAACTCATTCACTGCTAGTGAGAATGTAAACTCATGCAACCCCTATGGAAAGCATTGTGGAGAATACTTAAAAGACTCAAATTAAACCTACCACCTGACCTAGTCATATCACTGGGTATATACACTCAAGACTCAACCTGTCCCAGAGAACCATGCAAAACCATGTTTATTGCAGCTCTCTTCACAGTAGCGAAGAGCTCGAAGCAACCCAAGTATCCCTCAACCTATGAGTGGATAAAGAAAATGTGGTACATCTACACAATGGAGTTCTATGCAGCAGTAAAGAAAGATGACACCATGAACTTTGCAGGTAAATGGATGGAACTAGAAACCACGCTAAGTGAAGTAACACAGTCCCAGAAAAACAAACGATGAATGGTATCCCTCATTTGTGGATGTTAGCACCAAGTCCCTAGTTGTAAAGCAAACTGAGCAATGTTAATGCTATATCTCTTTTATGTGAAAGCATTGTACAGTTAAAACGTGAATCTCACCGGGCATGGTGGCTCACACCTTTAATCCTAGAGACAGGCGGATCTCTGTGAGTTCAAGGCCAGCCTGGTCTACAGAATGAGTTCCAGGATAGCCAGAGCTACAGGGAGACCCTGTCTCTAAAAGACCCCCCTAAAAGTGAATCCTTTAATGGGCTTAAGAATTAACCTAGCACTTATTTTCAGACTTTGTAATTTTGGTATATGGGTGAGGGTTAGGGCATATTTTAGAGTAATATAAAATTAAAGCAAAAAAAAAAAAAAAAGGTGTATTCCTAAACACATTTTGGAATTAACTTAAAGATTATTTTCAGATGTCATAATTTTGGTATATGTGTGACACACACATGCATATTTTAGATCAATACAAATTGGAGGGAACAACAACAACAAAAGGACTTGGTCAAAGAATTGACTCAGACAGTGAAATTCTGCCCAAGTAGTAAACCTCTGCAAAGAAAAGTTTAAAAAGACCGAAAGATGCAAGACATGTATGGCTGAATTCATGAGCTTGGGAGGGGCGAGGAGCATGGAGGGGGAGGAATCTAAGTTGGACTGATGAATGTACGAAATGCATAAAACTTCAATAAAATATTAAAACTATAGCTATTGGACAAATGGATCAAAAATGTCATTGTGAAACATGAAAATTTGAAACTGTTAGGAAAAACTGTTTAGTACCTTGCAAAGTATAGGTGTAGGAAAGGAATTTACTTTTTAAAAATTATTTTATCATTTTATTTGATGTGTATGAGTGTATTGCCTGCATGTTTGTGAGGCACCTATGTCATGCAATGCTGCTAAAGTCAGAAGAGGGAGCTGGATCCCCTGGAACTAGAGTTAAGGACAGTATTTAATCATCATGTATGTGTGTGGAATTTAACCTGGATCCTCTGCAAGAGCAAGTTCATTCCAAGTCTTCCAAGGGTTCTCCACACTGCTTTCCATAGTGGCTGTACGAGTTTACATTCCCACCAGCAGTGGATGAGTGTTCCCCTTTCCCCACAACCTCTCTAGCACTTGGTATCATTTGTTTTCTTGATCCTAGCCAGTCTTATTGGAGTAAGATGATATCTTAAAGTGGTTTTCATTTGCATTTCCTTAATGATTAGTGATGTTGAGCAGTTCTTGAGGTGTTTCTCAGACATCTCTAATTCCTCACTTGTGAAGTCTCTGTTCAGTTCTTTGCTCCATCTATTGAGTGGGTCATTTGTTTTCTTTTTTCTTTGTTTTTTGAGTAGTTTATATATTCTGGAAATCAATGCTTTGTCAGATGTATCTGCAGTGAAGGTTTCCTCCCACACTGTGGGATTTCTCTTCACTTCCTTGATTGTTTCTTTTGATGTACAGAAGCTTTTGAGTTTGATGAGGTCCCATATGTCAATTGTCGCCCTTAATTCTTGTGCAGCTGCTGTCTGATTTAGGAAGTCTTTTCCTCCACCTATGTCTTGTAGTCTGCTGCCAACTTTTTCTTCTATCACCTTCAGAGTTTGGGGTTTCACGTTGAGGTCTTTAACCCATCTGGAGTTGACTTTTGGACAGGGCGAGAGGTAGGGGTTTAATTTCATTCTTCTACAAGTGGTGATCCAGTTTTGCCAACACCACTTGCTGAAGATGCTCTTTTCTCCATTGTGGCTTCTTGGCCCCCTTGTCAAATATGAAGAGCAGTCAGTGCTCTTAACCACTGAGCTATCTTTCCAGCCCCAGAAAGGACTTTGTAAATCAGACATCAGTTGCTCAGGAATTAAGGTCATCAATAGAAAACTGGGACCTCACTAAATTAAAAGCACAGCAAAAGAAACAACCAAGGAAGTGTAGAGGAAATCCACAGATTATCCTGAATATACAAAGAATTCAAAATAAGAAACAAGAAAACAAATAACCCAATTAAAAGATGAACTAAGGACCTGAACAGAGAGTTCTCAAAGAAATAAAAATGGCTAAGAAACATAATAAAAGTGTTCAACTTCCTAAGTAATTAGGGAAATGCAAATCAAAACCATGTTAAGATTTCATCTTACCCCAATCAGACTGGCTCAGGTGAAGACAAAAAAAAAAAAAAAAAATCAAACCAAATGGTGGCAAGGATGTAGAGAAAGGGAATGCTCATTCTCTGTTGGTGGGATTGCAAACAGTATGGAAAGCAAAGGAGAAATGGGAAAAATGGGAACACTTTAAATGTAGAAGACATGGAGGAAGGGCTAGTCAGGGAAGGGGAGAGAGGCGAATAAATAATGTCTAGCTAAGATTAAAAAAAAAACCGGAGAAACTCTATTGACAAATTATACATAAAATATCCCTACATGTGTATAGTTAAAGGCTACGTAGTGAGAAACAGTACCAGATAGGAGAAACCTTCCCTTGAGTCATTGGTCTCAATGGGGGACTCCCAAAATTACACAGGCTATTGCCACAGCCCTTCATTGCCGCCCAGAACCTCAAGGTAAGACCTTATTTCTGAAGACAGTACATACTTTGGATGTAGGAATTGGAGCAATGGATTAGGAACTGACCAGGAAGCCACCTCCCTTGAAGGCTAGATCTCATCGCTTTGGAGAGCACTAGGCAAGCTACTCAGGAAAAGCAGCAATCAATGGTCCAACACCAGCTTTAAGACCAAATATCCATGTCAGTGCCCAGCACAACACAGGACATTGATGCAGTAGTGGCACTTTTATCTTGGGGGCAACCAATGCCTAACTAATTAGATGTAAAATCCACTCAGTGAGAGGAAACTCATGTGTGGTACTATAAACATAGCCAGATGCACATATCTGGAGAGGTCATAGATATTAGAGAAAGTCCCAAGGTTGTCACATCCCTAGGCTAAGGTAACATATTACTAACCACAAAATAGGTATCCTTATATTTACAAATATCCCAGATACCACTCAATAAAGAAACTTATTTTGCACCAGATGAAGAATAGTATAGAATCCCACAACTGGACACACACAGACATTGTCTGTGAATTGCCCAAGCCCAAGCTACACATCTACAATGCAACCTCTATACCTAAGGCTCACATAGCATAGAACAAGGAGACATTAATTAACCTGTTAACTCTCATTAAGGAAGCTCCCCCTCCCACCCCCATGCAACAGGAGGCTAAGAAATCAAAAGGACATGAATGGCCAAACCATGGAGATTAGGAGTCTACAGAGTGTGGGTCCATGGGAATGTCACATACATTCAGCTTCACCCACCCAGGGCTCAGGGAACATTGCAGAAGAGGGGGTGGAAAGATTGTAAGAGCCAGGGAGGTGGTGCAAGATCATATGGAAATGAATCTTTCAAGCTCCTGAGATCTTGTTCATATGAACCTACAGTATTGGTATCAGCACAAGACCCATGCAAGCTCAAATAGACAAAGACCCAGTATGGAACTGCATAAATGGGTAGCAGAATCCAATCTTAGTGGAAGAAATATTGGCAGCTGATTGTGATTGGGTAAGGAAGATCCGGACTTCTTTAAGAGAGGGACTGTGAAAAAGCTGACTAGACCTCAGAGGAATGGCTCAGGAGAGCGATTTGGCACAATAGACTCTAACACAAATTATAGAATGTATGAACTCCAGAGGCTCTGGAGGTAGGGGTTGGGGGGGGTTAGGAGGGTGCCAATGGAGAAGGGGGTATAAAGGCAATTAAGATTGATTGATAATTTATGTATGAAGTACACAAAAATTCAATGAAGAAGAAGAAGAAGAAGAAGAAGAAGAAGGAGACCCCTAAAATTGAATTTGCCACATGATACAGTTATACCACTCCTTGGCATATACTGAAAGGACTCATCGTATTATAGAAATACTCCTACATCCATTTTTGTTACTGCTCTTTTTAATAATAGCTAATGGAAACAATAGCTAATGGAATCAACCTATATTTTCCTCAGCTGATGAATGGATAATGAAAATGTGGTAAATTGATACACAGGAGTTCTCCTCAGTGAGAAAGGAAGAAGAAATTCTGAAATTTGCAGGTATATGGAATGAAGTAGGAGGTATTATACTAAGTGAAGTAACACAAACTCAGAAAAACAAGTGACTTGTGTTTTCCCTCATTTGAGGATCCTGGCACCAAATCTTCATATATCCTGATATAATCAGATGAGGCAGGAAAATAGAAAGGAACCATGGAAGTAAAAGAGATAGTATGAGACAGATGTCACCAAGGAGGAGAAGGGGAAAATGGAAGTATTTAACTGGGAGGAAGGAGGGAAGGCTAAACAAGGAACCATGGGTGTAAAGGTGAAGAAGGAGCTCAAGAAAGGAATAATGGAAGAGAGGTATTATTAAAAGGAAAATGGGGGCACTTAAACTGGGGAGAGTAGAGGGAGATTACACAAGGAGAGAGAGAGAGAGAGAGAGAGAGAGAGAGAGAGAGAGAGAGAGAGAGAGAGAGAGAGAAACGAGCATAGAACTAAGGAAATGGGCAGCAGACCCCAATGTTTGCTGAGGAACTATTTGCAGCTGATTACTGCTGGATGAGGGAGTGACTCTAGATAGACTGACTAGACTCTGAGTGGTTGAACTCACACTGAGGGGCATCTGCGTATACAAATTAGACTCAATAGGTCTTAACGCATATGACAGCATGTATGTAATCTGACAGAAGGGCTATGGAGGGTACAAATAGGGGAGGGGATCTAAATGTGATTAAGATGTGTTGTAAAAAAAAAAAAGATGTGTTGTATGAAATCCACAAAAATTCAATACAATATAAAAAATTATACCCCCTGTGAACTACAATTCCTTTCTGTGGTGTTTTGAATGAGAAATGTCCCTGAAAGACTCCAAGTATTTGAATATTTAGCCCCAGTTACTGGCTCTGTTTTCAGAGATTCATGAGGTGCAGTCTTGCTGGAGAAAGCAAATCATGAGGATGGGCTTTTAGTGGTCATCATCTTGGCCCCATTTCAAATTCCTTCTATCTGTTTCTTGTGTGTGCTTAAAGATGTGAGCACCCAACTTTCTGGATAAGCAGCCTGCTGTCTCACCTGCCATGCCCTGATGAACTGGTGCCTCTGGAAGTAGAATCCCAATAACCTCTTCCATCTGTAAGTTGCCTTGGTCATGACATTTTATCATAACGACAGGAAAATAATTAATCTATCTTCCCAGCACAGTATTGAATTAAAATTATTTTCAAATAATTTAGTTTATTAAATGTAGTTTTAGTTGTAGAGGCATAAAGCAATAGCAATTATTCTGTGATGATTTTGGTTAAGTAGATACAGAAGTGAAGCAGGTTCATGCTTCTTTTGCCTCTCCATTCTGTACATACTGTCCCTGAGCTATGCAATTAGTGCCACTCCATTCTGCACCATCTTTTCCTGACTGCTGAATTTGTGGATCAACAGTACCTTTAAGGTTTTTGTCTGGAAATCTACAGAACAATAGTGTCACATGATTGTTTTTCAACTAATGCTGCTTTACTCCTCTATTTCTTTGGTGGATTTCACATTCTCAGATCCTTAATTGTTGCTAGAAGTCTTGTTCCTATGGTAAATCCATTGATTGATGAAGCATCTATGAAAGCTTTGTAATTTAAACTCTGTTTACTAATCTAGGTCAAACTTAACAGCATAGATATATTCAGATCAGTTTTTATTTCTGACATTCTAAGCCTATTAGTCAAATATCAACCTGTAGTTACTGAACATAGATATATTTAATATATATTTTATATACACATACATAATATTATAGATAATGACACCCCTTGGTATCTAGCAAGAATTGGTTTCAAGACTCCCATGGATGTCCAAATTCATAAATGGTCAAGTCAAGTACTTATTCAACTGAAATAAATTTGGCCTGAGCATACTTCCTATATTTCATTGACAAGTTTGGCCTGAAGTGTCTGTCACATAGTGAACTGTTGGATATGTAAATAAATTACAATCTAACTTGAAATTATACCTTTTAAACCAACCACAATAGAATTTATAATAAACAAAAGACTAAAAGCTGACAAACATGACTGTATAGGGCAAATGTCAATAAAAGCAAAGCAGATTATTCATGTGAGCCACACTTTTTCTTGATATGATATGTAATTTACACATATATGTGCATAGGTGGAACATTCAAATAATTATAACATTCAAATAACGTTGTAACATTCAAATAAATGTTATAAATTTAACTAGCATTTATTTTTATTTATTTTTAATTGAATATTTTGTGTGTTTCATATGTAATTTTTCAGTCAGTCTTAATCACCATTATACTCATTTCTCCCTTGGCACCCTCCTTCACCCACCCCACCCTGGGAGTTCACACCTTCTGTCATTCCTGGTAGAGTCCATTGCACCAAATTTCTCTTCCCACTCACTCCTCAGTGCCAGCCCCTCCCCTGAACTCTAGTCAGCCTATCAGGAGTCTCTTTCCTAAAGAAGGCCAGGTCTTCCTCACCCTACCACCATCTGCTGCCAATATTTCCTCAGACAAGGTTGTTTTCTGCAGCCCATTTCTGCAGTTCTGTGCTGGGTTTCTGTCCAGCTGAGCCTGCATGGGTCTTGTGCATGCTGATACCAATGCTGTAGGTTCATATGAAACAGGTCCCAGGAGCTTGTAGGATTCATTCCTGTTTGGTCTTGCATTAGCTCCTTGGCTCTTACATTTTTTCTAACCCCTCTCCTGTAATGTTCTCTGAGAGCTGGGTGGGTGAAACTGAATATAGGCAGCCTGTCCATGGAATCAGTCTGTAGAATTCTAATCTTCACAGTTTGGCCATTCGGGCCCATTTGGGTTCCTGGTCTCCTTTTGCATGAAGGAGCTTCCTTAATGAGAGTTAAGAGGTAGTTAATGCCTTTTTGGGTCCTGGTTCTATGATGCTCCTGGCTTATGTGTAATGGTTGCATTGTGAATGTGTCGCTTAGGCATGAGCCATTCACAGACCATGTCTGTGTGTATCCCATTGTGGGACTCTGTACTATTCTCATCTGGTGCAAAAGAAGCTTCTTTTCTGAGCAGCGTCTGGGATATTTGTAAATACAAGGACACTTTTTTTGTAGTCAGTAAAATGTTACCTTAGCCTACGGAAGTGTCTACATTTTGGAATTGTCTAAGAACTATGCTGGTCCATAGATCTTAGAGCCTGAATAGCCAAACCATTCAGGTTTGGTGACAATTAGGACTCTACAGACTGGTTCCATGGACAGGCCACCTATATTCAGCTTCACCCACCCAGTGCTCAGGGAACATTATAGGAGAGGGGTTAGAAAGATAGTAAAAGCCAGGGAGCTAATGTAAGACCAAATGGAAATGACTCCTACAAGCTCCTGGGACCTGGTTCATATGAACCTACAGCATCTGGCTATGTTTATAGTACCACAGATGAGTTTCCTTCCACTGAGTGGGCTTTAGGTTCAGTTGGTTAGCCATTGATTTCCCCCAATATATAAGTGCTGCTATTGCACTGATGTCCTATGCTGTACTGGTCATTGACATGGGTATTTGGTCTTGAGGCTTGCTTAGTACTCTCCACAGCCATGAAAACTAGCCTTGAAGGGTAGTTCTATTTTCCTCTCCAAATGGCATGCTTTAATTTCTTTTTCCATTTTTCACTCTTTTTATTGTAGAACTGCATGGGAGTGATCTGTGTCAAGTACTCTACAAACTTAATATTATGCTGTCTTGAAATTTTCCCATCATTTAGTCTATTGCCTTTTAATTTGGTTTCAAGTAAGTTCTCAGGACATGGGCAGAATTCCCTTAAAAGTCTTAGCTAAAATATTTTATGAATGGCTCATGGTCCAGTCTTTGTTTTCCAGTGAAAGCTCATGAGCCTGGCCTCCACTGTCTATGTTTCTTTCAGTAGTATCTTTCAAGAATCCACAAGAACATTCCATTAAGATCTTTTATATTCAATAGTATTGTGGCCAAAAATTCTGAATTTTTCCATATTCCTCTCAAAAATATTTCCAAAGCCCAAAAAGCATGATCTGGTTTATCACAGCTAGGATCTGCTCTTAGTCCTATTTCTGTCTTAACTATTTTCCTCTTGCTATGATAAAATACCATGACAAACAAACTGAAGACAGAAAGAGTTTACTTTGGTTTAAAATTCCTAAAGGGATGCAGTCAATTCACCATTGTGGGGGAGGTGTAATTGCAGGACCATGGAGCAGCTTGTCACACTGAATCAGCATTCTGGGATCAAAGAAAAACAGGAAGTGTTGCAAGGCTATGAAACCTCAAGCCTTTCCCCAATTTCCAAGAGTTTTATAACCTTCACAAACAGCACCAACAGGTAAACACTGACTGTTCAGACACGTGTTCAGGCCACAGCAGATTTATATCTACAAGAACTTCAAAGAAGAACTAACACCAATACTACTGAAATTATTCTACAAATAGAAAAGGCAGGAAAGCTTCCAAATGCTTTCCATAAAGCCAATGTTATCCTGAAAAAAAAACAGATAAGCTCACAAAAAATAGTAACAAAATTACAGAGTGATTTCTGCTATGAACACAAGTACAAAAATTCTCAACAAAATGTTTGAAAACTGAATTCAAGATCACATCAAAAATATCATTCATGATCAAGTTTACTTTATTCCAGGTAAACTTCTAGCAGAACTAGTAACATCAAGCTGTTGATATATGTATTAGAGGTTTTTTAAAACTGGGGCTGGAGAGATGGCTTAGCGGGTAATGCTTGTTATGCAAATGTGAGGACCTGAGTTTGAATCTTCAGAACTGGGTGTGCCTGTAATCCCAATGCTTCTAAAGTGAGATGGATGGGAGGTGAAGACAGAATCCCTGGAAGTCTGAGAGCCAGTTGTGAATAACAGAAAGACCCTGTCTCAAGGTTGAACCATCCCATGCAGGGATGGTTCACCTTACATAAATCAATAAATGTAAATTATCACACAAACGAACTGAAAGACAGAAATCACATGATCATCACAATAGATATTGAAAGGCCTTTGACATGATCTCCATTCCTTCATGATGAAAGTCATAGAAAAGTTATGTATGGTGGGAGCACATCTCAACATAAATGCTATGAACAACAAGCCCAAAGCTAACATCCAATAAGCAATATATAAACAAAATTGAAAACCTGAAACCGAGACAAATCAATATTCCATAAACAAGTAGGAGGAAAGAAAAAAAAAAAGCATCAGAAGGAGACAAGCAAAACCATCTGCTAACGTGGTGAAAAGACATTTGTGATTTGAACCACAAAAGGGAAACCCACATGCCAGGAACATGATGAAGGGACAACATAGGAAAGGTGCAGGATAATCCTGCACCAGGCTTTACCAAACCTGTAGGAGATAGCTACAATGGGATCCCCCTGGAGGCAACCCAAGGAAGAGATCTTAGAGGAATAATTGCAGACCTATGCAGAGAAATTAAAGAAAATAAAGATGATTTCAGAGAACTAAAGAAAGAGAATGAAAAACTCAAAAAGGACCTAGAGGGATATAATGACAAACTTCAGAAAGAACTAAAGGAACATATTGACAAACTCCAGAAAGTACTAGAGGGAGAAAAAAAAAAAACACTCAAAAAGGAAGTAGAAGCACCAAAAAAGGAAGCCAACCAATGAAGTAAGGAGCATCAAGAAGAGATTGAGAAGCTCAAAAAGGAAATGGAAATACTGAAGAAAACACGGGATGAAATGAAAAAGGAAATAGAACACTCATCCAATCAAGAAGAAGGGAAAGGAAAAAGCCTCAGAAGTAGAATGGAGGAAGCAGAACAAAGAATATCAGATCTGGAAGATAACGTAGAGCAACTAAAAAGCTCAAATAAAGAATATGAAAAATTTAAAAATACACAAAAGTGGAACAACCAGGAAATATGGGACACTATGAAAAGATCAAACCTCTGCATCATAGGAATAGAGAAAGGAGAAGAATCTCAAGAGAATAGTATGGATCAGATCTTCAACAGAAAAATAGATGAAAATTTCTCCAAACTAAAAATAGACAAACCCATACAAATACAAGAAGCACATGGGACTCCAAATAGACAAGATCAGAAAAGAAACTTCCCATGCCATATCATAGTTATAAAGCTAGATGCCCAAAACAAAGACAAAATTCTGAAGGCTACAAAAGAAAAACAAGTCACATACAAAGGGAAACCCATCAGAATTACAACTGACTTCTCGGCACAAACCATGAAAGCAAGAAGTAAATGGAGCAAAGCATTCCCAGCGTTAAAGGACTATGGAAGCCACCCCAAAATACTTTATCCAGAAAAAATGTCGATTATAGTTGAAGGAGAGAGAAAAATCTTCCATGATATAAACAAGATGATAGAGTACATGTCCGCAAAACCAATTCTTCATAAAATACTTGAAACAATTCAAAAGGCAGAAGAGAGGAGCAACAATCCTCAAGCATCTAGGAAAAGAAACTAATAAAAACATAACTGTAGGAGTAGAATCAGAGGCTAAAAGTCCAAATGGATAATGAGGTGAAAGGAAGCAATATCCATCTTTCAATTATAACCTTAAATATTAATGAGCTAAACTCCCCAATCAAAAGGCAAAGACTGGGAGAATGGATTAGGAAACAAAACCCATCTATATGCTGTCTACAAGAAACCCATCTCAATTTCAAGGATAGGCACCAACTTAAGGTGACGGGATGGAAGAAAGTATTCCAAGCAAATGGTATCAAAAAGAAAGCGGGTGTTGCAATTCTGATATCACACAAAATAGACTTCAAAGCAAAGGAAATCAAAAGAGACAAAGAGGGCCATTGCATTTTATTAAAGATACAATTGATGATGAAGCTCTCACAATCATGAATATATACACATCAAATGCCGGTGCACCAAACTTTATAAAGACAATTCTTCAGGATCTCAAGGCATAGATTAACCCCAACACACTAATAGTAGGGGACTTCAATACCCCATTAAGTCCCCTAGACAGATCAACAGGACAAAGGATAAACAGAGAGACACCTGAACTAAACGATACAATACACCAAATGGACCTCACAGACATCTATCGAATATTTCACCCAAACACCAGAGAATACACTTTCTACTCAGCACCTCATGGTACATTCTCCAAAATAGACCATATACTGGGACACAGGAAAAACTCCACAAATAGAAAAAGATTGAAATAATCTCATGCATTTTATCAGACCACAGTGCAATAAAATTCAATATCAACCCCAGGATAAACCCTACAATCTACAAGAACACATGGAGACTAACCAACACTCTCCTGAATAATGAATGGGTCAAGGAAGAAATAAAGAAAGAAATAAAAAAATTCCTAGAACTGAATGAAATAATAATACAACACAGCAAAACCTATGGGACACTTTAAAAGCAGTCCTAAGAGGGAAGTTTATAGCTCTAAGTGCCTATATTAAAAAAAAAAACAACAAACAAACAGAAAGAGCACAAGTGAATGATCTAACACTGTAGCTAAAAATACTTGAGGGACAACAACAAACGAACCCTAAATGCAGCAGACAAGAAGAAATAACAGAAATCAGAGCAGAGATCAATGAAATAGAAACAAAGAAAACTATACAAAAAAATCAACGAATCCAAATGTTTGTTCTTTGAGAAAATAAACAAGATAGACAGACCTCTGGCCCAGTTAACCAAAAGAAAGAAGGAACAACTATAAATCAATAGAATCTGTGATGAAAGGGCAAATATCACAACTGACAATGAAAAGATCCAGACAATCATATGGAAATACTTCAAAAACCTATACTCTACTAAGTTTGAAAACCTAGAAGAAATGGATGAATATCTGAAATCCTAGGAATCACCAAAGCTCAAGCAAGAAGAGATCGACATCCTAAACAGACCAATAATACAGGAAGAAATTGAAGATGTAATAAGTAGCCTCCCAACCAAAAACTACCCAGGCCCAGCTGGTTTCATGGCAGAATTCTATAAAATATTTCAAAAAGACTTACAACCATTACTACTCAAGTTGTTTAGAAGGATACAAACGGAGGGAGTTCTCCCAGATTCATTCTATGAAGCCAGCATCACGCTATTACCAAAACCAGGTAAAGATACAACCAAAAAGGAGAACTATAGACCCATCTCCCTAATGAACACAGATGCCAAAATTCTAAACAGGATATTGGCAAAAATGCCATACAGACCCACATCAAAGAAGATCATCCATCATGACGAGATTGGATTCATACCAGAGATCAGGGATGGTTCAACATAAAGAAAATCAATAAATGTTATCAAGCATATAAATGGACTGAAAGACAAAGCCACACACCATCATTTCAGTTGATGCAGAGAAAGCCTTTGACAAAATCCAGCATCCCTTCTGTTTAAGTCCTAGAGGGAAGTGGACTTGAGGGATCATTCCTCAATGTAATCAAAGCTTATACAACAAACCCACAGCAATATCACCAAAACTGGGGAAATGACAGAAGCCATTCCCCTTAAAGGTAAGACTCTGCAAGGCTGCCCCCTTCACCACTCTTTTTCTTTTTTTTTTTTTTTGTTAATTTTATTTATTTCTGTATGTGTATGAATGTACTGTCTGCATGCAAATCTGTGCACCCGTGTCGTGCAACGCCGCGGAGTCGAAGAGGGTCTCGGAATTCCCTGCGAACTGGAGTTCTTTGGAATTGGAGTTTCAGAACGGTTCTCAGCCGCCATGTGGGTGCTGGGGATCGAACCCGGGTCCTCTGCAAGTAGGAGTCGGCGCTCTTACCGCTAGGCCATCCTCCACCCAATCCACACTCTTTTTTCATATATGTGCTTGAACCCTTGCTAGACTATAAAGGCAAGAAAAGGAAATTAAAGGAGTATTAATGAAAAAGAGGAAGTCAAACTATCCCTTTTGCGATGATATGATTGTTCCTAAAGGGATGCTAAAAATCCAGCCGAAATCTCCTAGAAATGATTAAGACCTTAAGTAAATGGAGATACAAAATAAATCTTGAAAAATCAGTAGCTTTCTTTACTGCAACAACAAAAGCAACTGGAGAAGAATAAAGGAGAACTTCCCACTCACACTAGCACTCAAAAACAATAAAGTACCTAGGAACAAACCTACCAAAAACCACCAAGGATCTCTACAACAAAATTTTAAATCCTGAAGAAGGAAATTGAAGAAGACATCAAAAGATGGAACAAACCTCCCATGTCATGGGTGGAGAATATAACTATAGTAAAAAATGTCCATTCCTATCCAAACTAGGTTACAGATTTAATGCAATCCCAATCAAAATCCCTAGAGCTTCTTCAAGCCTTGGAAAAAAATCCTCATTTCATTGGAAAAACAAAAGACCCGGATAGCCAAAGCAACCCTGAGCGAAAAGGCAAAAGGGGGGTTTGCTCTACCAGACATCAAATTATATCTACAGCTATAGTCATAAAACAGCTTGGTACTGGCACAAAAAAAACATTGCATGGGATCCAGTTGACAACTGAACTAAAACTGAAGATCAAAACCTGGCACATACAATTTCAGCTACCAATATTTGACAAGGGGGGCCAAGAAGAACAATGGAGAAAGACAGTATCTTCAGCATGTTGTTGGCAAAACTGGATCTCCACCTGTAGAGAATGAAATTAAACCCTACCTCTCACCTCTTCAAAAGTCAATTCCAGATGGATCAAAGACCTCAACGTGAAACCAAACTCTGGAGTGATAGAAGAGAAACTTGGCAGCAGATCTACAAGACATAGGCATAGGAAAAGATTTCCTAATCAACAGCAGCTGCACAAGAAATAAGATTGACAAATGGAACTTCATTTACACTCAAAGCTTCTGTACATCAAAAGATACAATCAAGGAAGTGAAGAGAAAACCCACAGAGTGGGAGAAAACTTCACTGCAGATACATCTGACAAAGCATTAATTTCCAGAGTATACAAGCTACTCAAAAAAAACAAAAGAAAGAAAACAAATGAACCACTCGAAAAAGATGGAGCAAAGAACTGAATCAGAGACTTCACAGAGGAGGAATAGAGATGGCTGAGAAACATCCTAAAATCTGTTCTCGTCACTAATAATTAGGGAAATGCAAATTAAACACTCTAAGTTATCATCTCACTCTGATAAGACTGGCCAGGATCAAGAAAACATACGATATAAGTGCTGGAGAGGTTGTGGGAAAAGGAGAACACTCATCCATTGCTGGTGGGAATGTAAACTTGTACAGCCACTATGGAAAGCAGTGTGGAGAAACCCTTGGAAGACTCAAAATGAGCTTGCCATTTGACCCAGTCATACCACTCCGGGTATATACCCCAGGCTCATCTATCTGCAGAAATACATGCACAGCTATTTTATTGCAGCTCTGTTCACAATAGCAAAAGCTGGACCAACCCAAATCCCATTCAACTGACAGTGGATAGAAAATGTGGTACTGTACCTATGTAGTTCTATGAGCAGTAAAGAAAGACACATCATGAACTTTGCAGGTAAATGGATGGAGCTAGAAAGATATTATATTAAGTGAAGTACACAGTCCAGAAAAACAAAACGATGAAATGGTATCCCTCATCTGTGGATGCTAGCACAAATAACCCAGTTGTAAATATCTTGTGGAGAGGGGTGCATATTAAAAGAACTAACAAGAGAAAGACTACATCAAAAACTGATGAAATGGTGAATTAAGGTGGGAGGGGTGGGCGAGGGACACGGGTCTATATTCGAATAATGTAATTTAATTGACAGTGAGTTTCAAAGCAGTTATCCAGTTTTGCCCGACTCTGTCTACCAGGTTACATGTGTTTTAAGACTGTAAAAGTAAATATTTTGTATATTAACCCACCTTGGGTTTAAAGGTTCTGTAAAATGGTAATCATTGGGAACTGTGAAGGGATTATTCTCTTTCAGAACACTATAATAATATACAGTCTCCTAGAGCTTGCACTTTAAGGAAATATATTAATACAGGAGCCTGACATCAGCACTGGTTTTTCTACAGTGGATGTTGGCCAGGGGATCCAACCCCCACAAAAAGGTTAAGGGGCTCCTTGCTTCTAAGTTGGGATACCTGCAGGAGGAGAGGCCATAAGACTGCTCGCCGAAGACCTGATGTTAACATGGGAGGGATGTATTGAGACACACTGCAAGTGTACCAGATACGTGGCCTCTTGGAATGCCAGCGAGTGTTACCTAAGGCACTAAACCAATAAAGCAAATATGGGTCTCCCTGAGTAAAGCAAGACTCCACCGGTCAGCACCAGCTCAGACTCACCTGCCTAGGAAATACTGTGCAGTCAGAGGCAGCCATGTGCTGTATATCAAATTCCTATTGGCTATTGGCTTCCCTTGGAGAAATAACCATGGCTGATGCCACAGCTTACCATCCCTACAGGTTAGGAGATGTTACTATAGCCACGTAAGACCCTGTCATTTTACAGGGGGGAAAACATTGTATTCATAGGATTAACATATCCAACATGTGTATCATATGCTAAAGTAACTACCAAACTTTAGTGCTGCTTAAAAACCTATATATTTATGCTTGTTTTCATTAGTAGATCGAAAAGGTTATCCTGGACAACTGTCAGCCATGAAAGGAAACAGCCAGATCTGCCAGAGTCCAAGACAACACTCCGAGAGAGTGGACTGTTTTACCTCTCATCACCTGTCCCCTTTTCTAAGCCTAGGAAACCTGCGGAGAGGGGGATGTGCTTAATGTACAGGGCTGCGATTGGGGTGAACCATGGTGAGAAATACTACAGCAATGTAGTCTGGACACTATTGAAACTTGTGAACAAACAACCTGTCACCCCCCACTGGATGGTGGGCTGTGGTTGGTGCTTGGGCTACATCAGGTTCCTGCAGATAGGTTTTGCATTGAAGGATGCTTGTACTCATGGAATATCATTATAGCTAAATGAAAAAACACTGAGAGAAAAGATGCAGGACAGTTATGGCAGAATGCATGATCTGGGATGGGGTGGGGGTGGGGGGGAGGGAAAGGGAAATAAGCCTGAACTGAATTGGAAAAAATGTATGAAATGCACAAAGCATCAATAAAAACTAATTTAAAAAAAAATGGTAATGCACCTTAGTTAATTGGAAATATAAATTGTTGTTGTCCACACTTGTTTTACTTAAAATCTGTATAACAATAACTTTGGGATTGGCACATACAAATGTTCTCCATAATTTTTCTGTTGTACAGTATCATCTTGTTGTATTCTCTTTTACCTGTAGGATGATTTAACTTAAGGAACTAAGTTTGCTTCCCAAGTTAATGACATACAGTCACCCAAAACAGCTTGGGTGAATTTGATGAAATCTCTGCCTTGATTCCTGCCTATAGGTATGTGTACTACAACTGCCTTTTTGAGACTCATGGGTCAAAAACAAAAACCTAAAATAAAAAAGGGGATACAGATATATATGAAACCTTTTGGTCAAAAACTTTGCAATTTAAATATTAAAACTAACTATGGGAAAAGATTTGTATGTTCCCACAGGTCAAAATGTAACCAACTTAATGGCTGAGAAAGAAAAGATATAGCTTTGCATTTTGTAGGATATACCAGGAAGTGCCAGCAGAAAGGTTAGCCCATATGAACCTTGAAAGGAAGAAAAGCCTCAGACTGCTACAGGCATCAAATCCCTCTGTGGATCCTACTTGTAACAACTATTTATAATGAGTCCTAATGAAACTTGCCTTCTAGGTGCTGCACAGTTTTAATACGAGAGACTTTCTTACCTCCTCTTCATAGAACAAGGAGGAATATGATGATGATGACGTCGTTCTCTAACTGTAAATTGGAGCCAACTGTTATAGATGTAATCTCTTATAAAACCGGTAAAACTGCCTTCTTTAATTGACCAATAGACATAGGAATTGTGAAAAGGATTATCTTCTATTCAGAACCAAATATAATACTAAAGTCTCTTTAAGCATTTAAGCAAAATATATTAATACAAGAGAGCTCTGATATCAGCAATGGATTATTCTACCAAGGAGATGTTGGCCAGGGGATCCAAGGCCCCCGCAAAAGGTAAAGGCTTCTTGCCTGTAAACTCGGATACCTGCAAGAAGAGAGGCGATAAGTTCCTGCTGTCAAAGACCTGATGTAAGCATGGGAAAGATGTATTGAGACCACTCTTGCAAGTGTACAGTTGGTTTCTGGAATACCAGAGAGTGTTACCAAAGGCCACTAAACCAATAAAGCAAATATTGGTCTCCTTGAGTCAAGCAAGACTCCTCCGTCAGCACCAGCTACACCTCACCTGCCTGGAAATACTGTGCAGCAGTGGTAGCCATATGCCTGTATATCCCAAATCTCATGGGCTATTAGCTCTCTCCTTGGAGGAATAACCCATGGCTGATGCCACAAGCTTACATCATCTAGTGGTTAGGAGATGATATAAGCCACAGTAAGACCCTGTCATATTTAACAGAAAAATGTAATTCATGAATTAACATACCATCCAAACATCTGTGTTTATACCAAAGTAACCTACCATAATAATTAGTGCCATTTAAATACCTATGTATCTAATTGCTTGTGCTTCATTAGTAGTATTGAAAGGTTATTCCTGGACAAACCATCAGCCCATGAAAGGAAACAGCCAGAATTGACCAGAGAGTCCAAAACGACAGCTGCAGAGAAAGTAGACTGTTTTGCTTCTTGTCTACCTTTGCCCCTTTTCTAAGCCTAGGGAACAATCTGTGGAAGAGGTGGCGTGGTAGAATGTAAGGGCTGTGATTGGAGTGAATGGTGAAACTACAGCAATATAGACTGGACACTAATTTGATCAACTTGATTGTACATACAAGCCCCCCCCCCCAGCTGGATGGTGGTACCCTTGGGCTGTGTGGGTTTGGGCACACCTGCTTGCAAATTGGTTTTACATGAAGGATGCTTATACTCATAAATTTTTACTTATCGTTAAAAAATAAAAACATAGTGGGGTGTGGTGGTGCAGGCCTTCAATCCTAACACTTGGGAGGCAGAGGCAGGCAGATCTTTGTGAGTTCAAGGCCAGCCTGGTCTACAGAGTGAGTTCCAGGACAGCTGGGGCTGCAGGGAGACCCTATCTCGAAAAGACCAATAAATAAATAAGAAGTAATAGAAGATAAAAAATAAATGGACAGTAAGACCATATTGCTGAAGATACAGTATGATAAGAGCATGAAAATAAATTATTCTGAGACCCTGCACTGCAAATCAACAGCTAATCTGCATGATGTAGGAGAACACTATACAAACTGCTGAAAAGAAATGGCCTCTGAAGCTTTACTACAGAATTCTTGTGCTTACTTCTCCAAATCAAAGAAGATATGGTGCAATAGTGGCAGCCTGATATATGTATACCCAGAAAGAAAAAAATCCTAATTCAATCTATGGCCTGCTCCCTGGTGGGGTGTGACACATGGCTGACACTGTAGCTTTGGTGCCTCCTAATGTCAGAACCACATTAGAAAGTTATTAGCATCCCTTTGTTGAAGAGTTATAATGCCCCAACCAAAATATTATCCAAACATATGTGTCTCTGCCCATAGAGTAACTTGTCATAACTTTAATATTTGTTACTATTTGTGTTTTATTACTAGAATTAAAAGGAGATTCCTAAACAACCCACCAGTCCATTGCAAACAGAACTTGGATAACCTCAGAAAAAAAAACTGGATCTTCTAAGTCTCACTGTCTCTCACCCTCCCTTACAAAGTCCAGGGACTCTCATGGGAGAGGTTGGCATATGAGACTGTAGGGGCCAAGGAGAGGAGGATGAATTGTAAGATCACAACAAAAATGGACTGGATTTTCTTTTTTATTTTATCAAGATGTTTGTGTAAGCAAACCTTTTCCACTGGACTTGTGGACCCTGGGTTGTACAATAACTGAACTCAGATGTTAACTATTTAGGTTTATATGAACACTCCTTATGTTTATTCCATATGTGAACTTATTGGTCTAATAAAAATAAATAAAAAAAGAAAAGAAAAAAAAAGAAACTGAAACTTAAAACAAAAGACAGCATAGTCAACAATTGATTTTAGGAAAGCTGGACTATAAAAAGGAAGAAAATGAAACCAGCCACCTGTAAATCACTCTGCACAAAAAATCATCTCCAAATGGATCAAGGACCTCAACAGAAGACATGATACCCTGAAACTACTAGAGGAAAAATTAGTGTGCTCCACGTGTATGCATGGTAAAGATTTTCTGAATACGACTCCAGTACCACCAGAAATAAGAGCAACAATCAACAAATAGAATCCCATGCAACTAAAAAGCTCTTAGTAACAAAGGAAACTGTCAATTGAGCGAAGATGCAGAGCACAGAATGGGAGAAAATTTTTCTTGGCTATATATCTGACAGAAGATTCGTATCTAGAATATTGAAAAGAACAACAGTCATGATCATCATCATCATCATCAACAACAACAAACAACCCACATCTTAAAATCAAGAAAAAAGTCAAATTTAAAAATGGGCTATTGACAGAACAGAATGCTCATAAAAAAGGAAATACAAATGGACAGTGAACAATTTAAAGTTCTAGAGGGAATTGGTTTGAAGGGAACATACCTCAATATAATAAAAGCCATATACCACAAACTCACAGACAACATCATCCTAAATGGAGAAGAATTAGAAGCATTCCCCTTAAAGACGGGAACCTGGCAAGGCTGCCCTCTATTGCCACTCTTCTTCAATATAGTTCTTGAAATGCTTGCTAGAGCAACAAGGCAAGAAAGGGAAATTAAAGGAGTACTAATTGGAAAAGAGGAAGTCAAATTATCCCTTTTTGCAGATGATATGATAGTTTACCTAAGGGATACTAAAAACTCCACCAGAAAACTCCTAGAAACAATTAAGAGTTTCAGTAAAGTGGCAGGATTAAAAATTAACCTAGGAAAATCAGTAGACTTTCTTTACACCACCAACAAGCAACTGGAGAAGGAATATAAGGAGACCTTCCCACTCATAATAGCCTCAAAAAAAAAAAAATAAACCTAACCAAAGACACCAAAAAACTCTACACTAAAAGTTTTAAACCCCTGAAGGACATTGAAAATGACATCAAAAGATGGAAAAACCTCCTATGCTCATGGATTAAAAAAATTAATATAGTAAGAATGTCCATTCAACCCAAATTAATATACAGATTCAATGCAATCCCAATCAAAATCCCCATGAGTTTCTTTACAGACTTGGAAAAACAAAGCCTTAAATTCATATAGAAAAAAGATCCTGAATAGCTAAAGAAACCCCGAGTGAAAAATGCAATAAAGGGGGATCACCTTACCAGACTTCAAGCTATATTACCGGGCTATAGTCATAAAGAGAGCCTGGTACTGGCACAAAAACAGACCAGTTGACTAATGGAACAAAATTAAAGATCCAAACTTGAGCTCATACAATTTGAGCCACCCCATGTTTGACAAACGGGTGAAAAAGATCAATGCAGGAAAGATAGCATCTTCAGCAAATGGTGCTGGCAAAACTAGATCACCATTTGTAGAAGAACAAAATTAAACCCCTACCTTTCACCCTGTACAAAAATCAACTCCAAGTAGATCAAAGACCTCAACATGAAAATTGAAACTCTGAAGGTGATAGAAGAAAATGTTGGTAGCAGTGTACAAGACAAAGATATAGGAAAAGACTTTCTAAATCAAACAGCAGCTGCACAGGAAATAAGGTCAACTGTTGAAAAGTGGGACCTCATCAAACACAAAAGCTTCTGTAAAGCAAAAAGAAACAATCAAGGAAGTAAAGAAGAACCCCACAGAGTGGGAGGAAACCTTCACCAGTGATACATCTGACAGAAAATTAACATCCAGAATATATAAACTACTCAAAAAACAGAAGTAGGAAAACAAACGACTCACTCAAAAGATTGAGTAAAGAGCTGAACAGAGACTTCACCAGTGAGGAAGTAAAGATGGCTGAGAAACATCTTAAAAAGTATTCAACATCATTAATAGTTAAGGAAATGCAAATTAAAACCACTTTAAGATATCATCTCACTCTGATAGATAAGACTGGCTAAGATCAAGAAAACAAAAGACACCAAATGCTGGAGAGGTTGTGGGAAAAGGGGAACACTCATCCACTGTTGTTAGGAATGTAAACTCATACAACCACTATGGAAAGCAGTGTGGAGAATCCTTAAAAGACTCAAAATGAGCTTACCACCTGACCCAGCCTTACCACTCCTGGGTATATGCCCACAAGACTCATCCTTTGAGTCTGTAAAGATATGTGCATACCTATGTTTATTGCAACTCTCTTCACAATAGCAAAGAACTGATACCAACCCAAATGCCCCTCAAGTGATGAGTGGCTAACAAAAATGTGGTACATCTACACAATGGAGTTCTATGCAGCAGTAAAGAAAACGACATCATGAACTTTGCAGGTATGTATGGAACTTAAAGCCATCACGTTAAGTGAAGTAACACAACTCCCCCCCGAAAAACAAAACAAATGGGGAATGTTTTCCCTTATTTGTGGGTGCTAGCACCAAATCCCCACAGCTGAAAGGCAAGCTGAGCATGTTATTGTTCTATTTCTCTTTATGCGAAAGCAACTGTGCTTTTATAATGTGTATCTCTTAATGGGCCTAGAATTAACTTACCACTTATTTTCAGACATTGTAATTAAAGTGTATGGGTGGAAGGTATGTATTCATATTTTAGAGTAATATAAAATTATAGGGAAAAAGTAATTCCTAAACATATTTCAGAGTTACCATACAGTTTATTCCCAGAGGACATAATTTTGGTACATATATGCTGTTTATATAGGCATATTTTGGAGAAATATAAATGGGAGGGAACAGCAACAACATAAGTACTGGATCAAAGAACTGATTGATATAGTTAAATTCTGCCCAAAACAATAAACCTCTGCAGAGAAAAACTTTAAAAAGACTGAGAGAAAGATGCAGGACATGTATGGCAGAATGCTTGAACTGGGTGGGGTGGGAGGAAAGGAAAGGGGAATATGTCTAAATTGAACTGAAAAATGATGTATAAATATACAAAGCACCAATGAATGTATTAAATTAAAAAGTTTTCTGTATCTGTAGTCATCAGAGAAATTTCCCATCAACATTAATTTAAATTACAAGAAATGCTGGCATTGATGATGTGAAATGGAAACTCTTATACACTATTCATGTGTGGTTATGATGGAAATCAACCTGTAGTTTCCTCTAAAAAGTAGAAATAGAACTACTACAGAGATACCTGTACATTCATGTGCATTGGTAGTCTATTCACAATAGCTGGTAAATAGAAACAACCTATATTTCTATCAACTGGTGAATGGATAAGAAAAAATGTGGTATGTATATATAATGAAATATTAGTCAGATGTAAAGAAAGATGAAGTTATGATATTTGCAGAGAAATGTATGAAACTGGAAAAATTGTACTAAGTGAGGTAATCTAGTCCCAGAAATGCAAATACTGGATTTTCTCTCTCATATGTGGACCCATGATTCAAGTTTTATTTAACTTAAAGTATATTTGTTAGTTAGGAAACTAGAGTGGGGCCATAGGAGAATGCATTAAATGAAGGTGATAGAATATAGGATAAAATCAAAGTAGGTAGTGTACCTTATTTAAGATGTTTAGATGTGCTAACTAGACTGCAGTGGATGAATTTGCACAGAAGGGCATTCATGTTCAGAAGCTTGAGTGAATAGGACTTAACTTAGATGATGTGGTGGATGTGTTCTGATGGGAGGTTGGGGCGGGGGGGGGGTAAATTTGATTGGAAACCATTGTATGAAATGTACAAATACTCCACAAAAAATAAAAAAATAAATAAAGGTAGAGATAGAAAATGGTGGGAGTGGAAAAGATTACATAAAATTGAGTTGGGGGTTGGAGAAACAGGGTTCTGAGGGAAAGGTAACCAAAATGAGATGTATAGAAAAAAAGTTATGTGGAATTCTACCATTTCTCAGTCAAGGCAAAAATGCAACTGAAGGAAATGATAGAACACACATGATATGAAAGAATAGGGAAGAATACTGCAGATTAAATGGGATGATGTAGTGGGGGAGAGGATTGGAGTTAAATTTAAATTTTTGAAATATATATATTTAAATTTATTTATTTTTGTATGTGTATGAATGTACTGTCTGCCTGTAGGTTTGTGCACCCGTGTCATGAAATGCCATGGAGGTCAGAAGAGGGTGTCGGGTTCTCCTGGAACTGGAGTTAAAGATAGTTCTCAGCCACCATGTGGGTGCTGGGGATCGAACCTGGTCCTCTGCAAGAGCAGTGGGCACTCTTAACCACTAGGCTATTTCTCCAGCCCCTTGAAATATATTTTTAAAGGAACTTGAAAGCCATTATCATACATGAATGGGCAATGCTGTGTTTTGAAGACATGGTTTATTAAATAAAAATCATTGCTGTGCATGGAATACTTCCCTATGAGTTATTAGTTATGGAGGCCCCAGAGGCCCCCAAATATGGGCTACTGCCATTGGTACAGGTTTAACACAATAACTAGATGGTAAAACCCTATTGGTGAATACTCCACATGCTTTGGTTGCAGCACATAGAGAAACCTATTTCAAAGGAGCAGGAAACCCCATCCTTGCTTGCTAAATTTCATAGGAAACCACAACAACAACAACAACAAACATTAGTGTGTTGGATCTTGCATGCTGCAATACATACTATGAGGCATGATGTGCCTACTGGTGTAACAATGGCATGACTACTATGGGAGGGAGAACACTTACTGAATTAATCTTCCACTTCCTTCACAGGACAGGATGGACTTCATGTGAAGTATTGTAAACTTCATCAAAACCCATGGTGGTGGAGGTCTTAGGGCATAAAGAGAAACCTATTATTGAATTGCTAAATGATAATCTTGTCTATATATAACATATATTATATAACATATGTATACATATTACATATAACATTATGTGTGTGTGTGTGTGTGTGTGTGTGTGTGTTCTACTTTCAACCTTGGTCAAGACGCTACTTTTTTGCAGTAGGCAGCTGTTAATGAAGTGACTCAGAAGTCATCAAAGTGCTGAAAGTAAGTGGCTGTGAGAGCTCAGCCCTAAATGAGACATCAATATCAACTCACTTCCCAAGTCTGAGGGAACATCATAAACGAGGGGGCAGAAAGAATGTACTATCTGAAGGCTAACACCATGTGCAATTAAATGCTTTCTTTTTCTGGAATGGTCTGGCTATTCTACTCAAGAACTCACAGCAGCTATTGTTACCTACACAAGAGAAACCAGTCAAAATTCCTACATAGACAGGGGAGGGGATCATGAGGTTCCATGCCTAGCTAATTGTTTATTGGCAGTTAATTACTTCCCAGGGATGAATAATCATTTTATTTGGAAATATGGCCAATGATTGGCTGTCCATGGTGGTTCAGATGACTTTGAAGAGGATAAATGGACGTCCATATGATTACAGTACATTGTCTACATGTGCAAATTCTCAAAAACCAAATAAAAAACATTAAAAAAAGGTATGTTGATGTGGGAAGATCCAGTTTGAGTTAGGGGCTAGTTTTCAGATAGCATCCATCAGGGCACAACATGGATGTCATGTGGTTCCTCTGAACTCACCCTAAGAGGGAGCATCTGTGGCCCAGACACATGTTGCTAGGTGGGGCAGCAGCATATAGGGGTGTGAGACTGGAGTCTGTGAGATGAGAGGTGAGGCATTTTGCTTATAAAAGTGACTCATTTGGGAGGCGGAGGCAGGTGGATCTTTGTGAGTTCAAGGCCAGCCTGGTCTGCAGAGTGAGTTCCAGAACAGCTGGGGCTATGGGGAGACCCTGTCTCAAAAAGACCAAAAAAATAAAAAAATAAAAATAAAAACAAAAACAAAGTGACTCACGGCATGCAATAAAGTAAATTCTCAGTTATCAATTTCTGGATCTGTTATTTTATGTGTATACAGGCTTAAACAGGCCTGGATTTTGAGTGTTAGCAGCTAGTGGGTTAGATGGGGATCAATCAGATCTCTAACCTGGTAAGCTAGCATGGGGTTGGACAGAGACTAATCAGGTCACCAAACTGTGGAGTGGATTGTGCGTGGGTGTAGGCTGAAGATTGGCCATCATCCAGGAGCCTGAAATTCCTATCCAGAGGCCAGCAGTTTCTCATCCAGGGGTCAGTTCCCAGCAGTGACCACAGGTGGCCACAGCTTCCCTTCCCTTAGCAGGGCTGTGCTGTACCTGCTCATAGCAAGAGAAACTTCCTACATTGTTGAGACTCCACTTCACTCCTCGCCAGTAAGAAGACTATACCTCTGAAATCAGACTATACCTCTGAAATCATATTTCAAATTGCAAACTATTTGTTTTGCTCTCTGAACTGTCCATGTGTATAATTATATTGAAAACTAGACTGTATGCTTTATCATGTGCTGATAAATTCATTTATCAAAAAAAAAAAAAAAAAAAAAAAAGAAGGCTACTTGTCACTCTCCTCGTCGCTCTCTGTTCCCGGCCGGCAGGAAAAAGGAGAGGACACACTCTTGTTCTTCCAGACGCAGTTTATTCAGGCAACTCATACATCAACTCTCTCTCATCCTTCCAATGTCCCCTCCTCATATCCCCTCTCTCAACCCCGCCTCCTGCTAGGGCGCGAGCGCCGTGGCAGTCTCTCATTGGTCTGTAAGCGGTATGCACAATATACGGAAGTCAGCGGACATGCTAATGAGGGTTCAGGTTTGGCGTTCTCTTGTTGGCTGGGGAATGAGCTGGGCAGTCAGGCAACAATCAGGCGATAAGACCTGGCCAGGGTCCAAAGCGCCATTTTGGCCAACGCCTGCTCTCCACATCTCCCCCTTTCTTTTATAATATGGCAGAGAGAATGCCTGTCTTAGGTTGCCCCTGCAGAGGTATTCCTTACCCGTCATGGGGTTAAACAGCATCAGTTTGTTCCCTGTCTTAGGTTGGTAATACATGCAGCAGGTCTTGCCTGTCTTTGACTACTTCTCTAGCATGCCAAGCCAAACTTGAGGTGAACTGCCCAGTTCAACAGCGGCAAGAGCCTGCATGAAGAATGCTCTTTCTCTGCGCTGATTGTTCCGCATGCGCATCAGACACCACAGACACAATGAACCACGCAGGCTTATACTGCAACCCAAACCCGCTATTCCAGCCCACTGCTGTAGGTGAGACACTGCCTTCAACATCCAGGAGATAAAACCCTCAGACATGAACAGGTCTACTCATGTAGAGTTGATGTGCACGATGGATGAGCGGAGTTCTTCCAATAGAGAGTCGAGTTCACCGGACCAGTTTCCTGTTAAATGATGTGAGAGACTGCATGATAGATTAGCTGCATGGCTCAGATTCTGAAAAGGTACAGAGGTAATACAGAGCCCAGAATGTCTCCATTCACACCCCAATTGTGCTAACTGTATAAGCATGTTGAGTTGATCCTGCACCAAATCAACCCTTTGATTGAGTGACATAATGCCTGTTTTGAAATGATTATTAATATTCTGTTGATTGGTCATAGCCTCAGCAACACCAGCCGACAAATTGTTAAGTGCAGCCACTGTCTGAACAGTTGATGTCAGGAAAACTGCCGCAGCTGTAGCCACGGCAGCTGATGCTGCGATTGCCACAAAATACCATCACTAGAGGAAAGGTGGTAGCATTCCAGCATAAAGCATAGAAACAAATCCTGTTACCACAGGTGACATTATTTCTTTCATAGTTTCCATTATATACAAGGAAACAAAGGGGGGCCATACACATACAGGCACGGGTTTGAAAGTGCCAAGCTCCCCTGAGCCACGTGGCATTGGACCGGCTGTTCCCTGGAGGGGGTGCATCAAACCAGCCTCCTGTCTGGTTTTGCATACGTACACAATCACTGTCCTGGGATATGTTAGTAATCAGTTGGAAGCACAGTAATCTGTTTAGGGGCAGGTGTATGGTCTCTTGTACTGCTGCTAATGTGTCATCTAATGGTAAAAAAAGAAGGGACCTCCATGTTATCATTGGTTGTAAAAAAGCGGGGGAATACTTGTGCTGAATGGGTGACTGGGATAGGTTTAGGGAACACTGTCATCAGCCCTCAACGAAGCTCTTCCATCATCGCCATAGGCCATGGCACCATCATCACGAGTATCCCACACTTCCATATCTTGAACCACTCGGGTGAGCCTTTCTGGGATCCAAAGAGGTTGTTGATGATCCTGAGGAAAAACACAGACAGCTCCTCTCACCCATGTTAGGACCGGGTCCGGGCCATACCATTTTCCTGTAAGTATGTCTTTCCACATTACAAGCCCTTTTGAAGTGTTGTCTGTTATGTGCCTGTCCGCAGCTGACCGCCTGTGCTTATCTAAATTTAAAAAATTAATAGTAAAAAGAGCAATCGCAAGTCTTTCCTTTGGAGGAGAGCCAGAGGCTATTCCCCCCTTTTGTTTTTGAAGGCACTCCTTTAGTGTACGATGGGCATGCTCAATAATGCCTTGTCCTTGCGGATTGTACGGCAAACCGTGAGGTGAATGCCCATCATCAAACAGAAGGAATTAAAGGAGCCTGAAGTGTAAGCCGGGCCATTGTCAGTCTTTAACTCTTTAGGCTGTCCCCAGGCTGCCCACGCCTGGAAACAATGTTCTCGGACATGACGGGCCTTTTCTCCAGAATGTAGGGAGGCAAAAATAATTCCTGAGGATCAACAGAGACATGCACATATTTTAATGTGCCAAATTCAGGGATGTGAGTGACATCCATCTGCCATACA
The DNA here is from genome assembly GCA_009823505.1 of Rhizomys pruinosus. Taxonomy (NCBI): domain Eukaryota; kingdom Metazoa; phylum Chordata; class Mammalia; order Rodentia; family Spalacidae; genus Rhizomys; species Rhizomys pruinosus. The sequence goes on along the minus strand of VZQC01014020.1, from coordinate 146,257 downwards.
TGTAATGGGAGGAGACCCCTGGGATTAATCCCAAGGGACTGTTGCGGCAGAAATGGGGCACATTGATGACAATTTTTTACAATATCGCGAGCATCGGCTTGAGAGATATGAAATCAGGAGGCAAGCGTTTTAGAATTAACATGAAGGCGGGAGTGAAAGGTGCGTGCAAGTTCCTGAGGGGAGGAGAGAAAACACATCAGAGCTCTGGACGCCTTATCAACTGAATCATTGCCTTCAGCTAGTGGGATGGGCAGTCCGGTGTGAGGCCAAATATGCTGAACAAAGAATGGGTGGTCTCTCTGGAGAATTAGCATGTGTAAAGTACGCAGAAGAGACCCGACGGCTGACCTGAGATTGATCTTTCCTACTACCTCGAGCCTTTTTAGGATATTAACAACATATTGGCTGTCAGAAATCAGGTTAAAAGGAGCATTAAAGGTCTGAAACACTGTTATAACTATCATGAGCTCAATAACTTGAGGGGAGGCAGGAGAGAATGGTACTGTGACTGGAGGTGCTCCTGCCACCATATAAGCTCCTTGGCCTGTCTTAGATCCATCTGTGACAATCTCTTTTCATATGACTGGGGTCCCCACATTGGAAGCACCCTCGCCACCCCGTTCCCATCTGCCCTTTTGCCATTTGCATGACTGCAGCTGCTAGGCCAGAATTGGTAAGAGGGCCGCCTAATTCCCGACAGACCTTCATCCACACTTCAAAGCCTTTATTTTTGTAAGGGTTTATTGCCTGCCTACACTCCTTTGTACATTGTTCAAATACCAATTGTTTAACAAGTGGCATGGCAGTGTCAGGGTCACCAAATACTTTTCCTGCTGCCTCCACCATTCTTGCCACAAAATCAGAAAATGGCTCCGTTGGTCCTTGCATTATTTTAGTCAAATTTCCGGTGACTTCCCCTCAGTTGGGCAATTTTTTCCATGCCCTGGCTCCCATACCATTAATCTGATTGTATACTTGGACAGGATAATTAGTTGATTAGTGAAGCATCCTTGCCCCATTAACATATCCACATCCCAGGCGGGCTGGTTGTTGGCCCGGTTTTGCGTGGCCTGATCATAGGCCAACTCTAGATATATAGCTTTCCAATCCAGGTATTGCCCCGGCAACAAACAGGCTCAGGATAAATTTTGCCAATCGCCAGGGGTCATACAATACCTGTGGAGATTCTCTACCTGTGAAATCACGTAAGCAGCAGTCACTCCATATGAGCACACACTTTCTGCTATATTTTTTATGATTTTAAAATCGAGTGGCTCATGATAACGGTTATTGTCCTGTTGGTTTTGGAAGACTGGAAAACATAGGGCTGGATTTTGAGCGGCTACCTCCCTCCAGCACTCCAGATGAAACGAAGTGCCAGGTACCGCAAAAGGCGGAGGGGATCCCGGGACCATCGGCAGTAGCAGAGGTCCTGGTGCTGCCGGATGTATGCTAACCTTCACTTGCTCCATGCTTTCTACCAAACTCTCCAACTCATCAGCTGACATATCCTGCTCTTCATCCTCAACCCCTTTGGGTTGCGCCTGTTCCTCTTTTAGCTGCTGTAGAAGTTCTTCCCCTTTTTTTATTTCTGCTGCACAGCTCCCTTCATTGCCCAAGCAATTTCTTACTAATTTCCAAATCAGAATTACACCTCTCTGCAGAATTCCTTGTTCCTCAGCAAACATTAGGTCCCCTCCCAACTTTTCCCAGCAATGTGGCATGAGGTTTCCAGTCACAAGAAACCAGGGCACGATCTCATCTACTGCTCTTAAGAACTCATCTAAAATTTGGGTCTTTATGCCAATTCCTTTCATTTTCAGCAGTTCCTTTAAGGCATCGCGCATTGGCCGCATTGAATTTGAATTCTCCATGGTCTCTACTTCCGAGAACCTTATAGTCCCACCTTACCTGGGAACTTGCCGGCTAGCCCACCTGCCTGCGTCTGGTTCTGAACCTTGCTCGCACTGACGGAGGTTCCCTGTCTGGGGCACCACTTGTCGCTCTCCTCGTCGCTCTCTGTTCCCGGCCAGCAGGAAAAAGGAGAGGACACACTCTTGTTCTTCCAGACGCAGTTTATTCAGGCAACTCATACATCAATTCTCTCTCATCCTTCCAGTGTCCCCTCCTCATATCCCCTCTCTCAATCCCGCCTCCTGCTAGGGCGCGAGCGCCGTGGCAGTCTCTCATTGGTCTGTAAGCCATATGCACAATATACGGAAGTCAGCAGACATGCTAATGAGGGTTCAGGTTTGGCTTTCTCTTGTTGGCTGGGGAATGGGCTGGGCAGTCAGGTAACAATCAGGCGATAAGACCTGGCCAGGGTCCAAAGCGCCATTTTGGCCAATGCCCGCTCTCCACAGCTACTTCTGATTTAAAATAAATTATAATAAATGCTGGCAAGAACATCGGGAAATTAGAATAATTATTCACTGTTGGGAAGATTGAGAACTGGTTCAGCACTATGGAAATCAGTGTGGAAGTTACTAAGGTAAAATCTGACATGTGAGACCTAGCTATACCACTCTTGGGCATATACCCAAAAGATTCTATATCCTACTAGTGAGATACTTAAACATTCATGTTTATTACTGCTCTCTTCATAATAGACAGTAAAGAGAACAAGGTGATTATATAAGCAATGGAATTTTATTCATCTACAAAAATGTATTATGAATTTTGTAAGAAAATGTCTAAAACTAAAAATTATACTAAGATGACTCAGTCTCAGAGAGATAAACACCATATATTGTCCATCATATGCAAATCTCAGCTTAAGTTGTTTGTGTAGTTAATTTGGAATGCATATAAATCCAGGAATCCAGAAAGTGGTCATTAGAAGAAGGGAAGGTGAAGAGACTTTAGTGGACGGGAATAGCAGAACACATGTAATATGAAAGTGGTGTAGAAAATGCTGGGGATGAAAATGTTTACCTGGGGATAAGACTGAGAAGATAGGGGAGAGGAAACAATTGGAGGAAGGGTTAAAAAAATGAAGGATGTATAAAAATATCCCCATGGCTCTGGGCATGGTGGCGCACCCCTGGAATCCCAGCACTTGGGAGGCAGAAGCAGGCAGATCTCTATGAGTTCTAAGCCAGCCTGGTCTACATAGTAAGTTCCAGGAGAGCTGGGGCTACAGGGAAACCCTGTCTGAAAAAAAAAGCCCCATGGTAACCTCTTATTTTGTAAGTCTACTAAAAAGCACAATTTTACCAAAATTTGTTTGGGTGGATAATACTCCTTCCATAAACTAAAGGTTATTAAACTAAAATTCCAGTATAAGGCATAGGATATCTTTTTATGAGCTGTTTATCAGGGAGTCTCAAGTGGTTTCCAAAGCCTTATAGTCTCTTGCCAATGCCTTAGTTGACCTCATAAACTATATAATAGCTGATGATACCATACACTTCAGTTGCTGAAATCATGCTTTCTTCCTTTCTGGGTAGCATTCATGTGCTAGAAGGTGCTATGTAGAGTGCAGTGGTGGGGGTAGGTAGGTTGGTGTGGGGAAATGGACAGGTGAGGGAATGGGGGACATGAGAATCATCAATAAGCAAGCCAGTTAAGTTCCATTTGCTAATGCTCCTGATTACTATGGAATTGGAATCATACATGTCCTTCCATTTAAAAATCAACAGTGGTCTCTCTTCCTGCCCACTCACCTAGCAGCCACTTGGTCCACTCATCCCCTCTGGGACTTCATGGGTTCTGTCCTAGAATCTCAGACTCAGAGATTTCATCTATCATTAGCTGAACTAGTGGGTGGGACCACAAATCTATGGGATCTCGAAAAATTGACACTGATAGAAATATGTAACAACATGAAATAAAAGATTCTATATAGAAAATACTGTTATTTGAACTAGAAAACATAAATCCAACAAAATAAATGATATAGCAGCTAAAATCTAGAAAAGTACTGTTTAATTTGCTTCTCCATTGCTGTGACAAAACACTCTGACCAGCACCAACTTGGAGAGGAAAGGGTTTATTCATCTCATATCTCACAGGTTCATTACTTAGGGAACCCAAGCTAAGATGTCAGAGAAGAAACTTGGAGGCAAGAGGTGAAGCACAGGATATGGAGGAACACTACTTACTAGCTTGCTCCCTTGGCCTGTGTTCAGGCTGCGTTCTTATACAATAAACAACAGCCTGCCTAGAAGTGACACCACTAACAGTGGGCTGGGCCCTCTGACATCACTTAGCAATCAAGCAAATGCTCCACAGACATGGCCACAGCCCAGTTAAATAGTGGAAATTCTCTAATTGAGGCTCCATCAACTCAGGTGTGTCAAGATGACACTAAAGCTATCCAGTACACTTAATATGAGGCTATCACTTAGCTGAGCCACTGACAAGTTGGGATAAGAGAAAAGAAAGATGCCAACACCTTTTCAACAAAGATGAGATCCATTATCCACATCCAGAAACACCTCCACTGATATAACTCCAGATGCCTAGGTACCATTAAAAAAACACAACATGAATAACATAGATAATATGTCTCATCAAGAAATCAATACCCCAATCATGAGGTTTCCTGAGAAAGTCAGTCTAGCTTGTGCAGAAGGCAGTGATTTCAAAGTAATAAATATGTGCGTGTAACTCAGAGAGGATACAAATAAAATAAGAATGTCAACTATGAAAACACAGACATTTGCATGAACTAATTAAAACAATTCAACACATGAAATTAGAATTCAATAAAGACATTGAATTTCTGATGAAAAGCTAAATTGAAATGAAACTCAAAATGGAAAACCTCAGGAAGTCAGACGGAAAGTTCAGAAGACTCACTATTAGACTGGATCAAGTGGAAGAGAGGATAACAGTTTTTAAATACCATGTAGAGAAAACACCTCACTCAGACAAAGAGAATGTTAAATCTAAAATAACCCAGGAACAGAAAGCAAAAACTCAGGGACACAATAGAGAAACCAAATCTGTGAATTACAGGTATAGATAGTTAGAAACCTGGGCAAAGTTTCAGAAAACATTTTCAACAAAAACATAGAATAAAATTTTCCAAATCTAAGAAAGTTTCCACAAATTTAGGAAAAATGAAACACGCATTCATATTCTCTCTGATCACAAAGGAATAAAAATATATCTAAAGATAAATAGAAATGAGGAAAAGTACAGAAACCCATAAACTACTGATTGAAAATTGGGTCAAGGGAGAAATCAAAAAAGAAAATTTAAAGATACTGAACAACAATGAAAACACAACATACTAAAATCTACGGGGTACATTGAAAACAGTCCTTAAAGAAAAGTTTATAGCACTTTGCATCCACTTCACAGATATCATATTATTATTTTATGATGTACTTCAATGCCTTGTAAAAACAAAAACAAACAACATCTAGAAAAGAGTAGATAGGAATAGATAATCAAAATCAGGGCTGAAATTAATGAAATAGAAACAAATGGAATAGCATAAAAAGTCAATTAAATGAAGAGTTCATTCTTTTGAAAGATTAATAAGATTGACAAAACTTTAGCCAAATTAAATAAAAAAGAAAGAGAGGACATAAAAATTAAGAAAATTAGAGATGAAAACTCAAACATTACAACAGATAGTAAGGAAACTAATAGAATCATAAAATACTTTGCAAAAAACAATATTGCACTAAACTAGAAAATCTAAACAAAATGGATAAATATCTAGATATGTATGGCCTGACAAAATGAAAACCAGATGAGATGAGCAATTTAAATAGACCTATAACAAGCATTAGATAGAAGCAGTAATTAAAATTCTCCCAACAAAATAAAGCCAAGGATCAGATGGATACAGATGGATATCAGATGGACTTCTAGTCCGTATAATAGAGAAGGAAAATTTTAAGTCCTTTTTATGGATTTGGTACCCAAATTAGGAAAAGATCCCCAAAGAACAACATTAGAAGTCAAGCTGTCTGATGAACATAGATGCAAAAATTCACAATAAAATTCATGCAAATGAAATATAAGAGTATATCCATATCCCCCCATGATCAAGTTGGATTCATCCTAGAGATACACAGACTGTTTTACATGCATAAATACATAAATCAAGTCAACAACCTAAATCAAATCAAGGACAGAAACCACATATAATCCTCTCATTAGATGAAGAAAGAGCTTTGACCAAATCCAACATCCTTTCATAACAAAATCATTGAGAGTCCAAGGATACAGGGTACTTAACATCATAAAAGCAATACATAGCTCATGGAATCATGGGAGCAACATTGTGGAATGGTAATCCTACTGAAAGCAACCTACATATGTACAAAATCTCCATAAAAATTTCAGGACAATAAATAAATAAATAAATTTATGTGAAAAAAATATCATCAAAAACATACATGTGAAAGAGTAGTCTCCTAATAAACAGTGCTGAGGAAAACTTGAAATCCTTGGGTAGAATAAGGCTGCTAGACTCCTTTCTCCTCACATAAATCACCTGAAAATGGATTGAAAACACCCTCTTCTGACCTCTGTGGCATTGCATGATACGGGTGCACCAACCTACATGCAGACAGTATACTCAGACACATAAGAAACAATAAATTAAAAAAAGTTAAAAAAGAAAAGCTAAACTTCATGCTTGAAACACTGAAATTGGTTAAAGAAAGTATGAGGACCACATATCAGAAAGGATGAGGGAGGGAGAGCAATGCAGGGGGAGAGGGAAGAAGGAGAGAGAAATTGCATGCAGGATGTCTAAAAAGGTAAAGGGAAATACATTATTTTATTTTTATAGTTTACTTAAAAGTCATATATAATATTTATATGTGCATGCAGAAAAACAATGCCAGGAAAGGGAAACCTTCTCTCCAGTTGCTGATCGTAGTAGACAAAGGGACTCCACAATAATATAAACCATTGCTATAGCCCTTGGTTGTGTCACAGAACTTGAATGTAAGACTATATTGCTGGGACTGAAGAGATGGCTCAGTGGTTAAGAGCACTGGATACTCTTGCAGAAGACCCAGGTTTGATTCCCAGCACCCACATGGTGGCTAACAACCATTTGTAACTCCAGTCCTGGGGGATCTGATGCCCCCCTCTGATCTCCATGGACATTGCACAACACAGGTGCACTTACATGCATGCAGGCAATACACTCATTCATACATGTAAATTAAAACAAATAAAATATTCAGTAATAAAAAAGACTATATTGTTGAAAACAGCACATATTTTGGACAAAGGCCTTGGAGAAACTGAGCTGAAATTGACCCTGAAGCTTCCTGCCTGAGGACTAGATCTCATGATCTGGAAGGTGGTACACAAGCTAACGAGGTAGAAAACCAATGGTCTTAATGAGCTGAAACACAAATGGACCAGACCACAACAATTAATGGTCTTAACCAGCTGTAGCACATATGAACCACAACAATGACCAGCCCAAGAGGAGGCAATCTGGTCCTGGTACTATAAACATAGCTAAATCTATATGGTTAGAAGGGTCATAGACCATAGAGGAGAGCCTACTATAGTCACTTTCCTAATCTAATGTAACTTCTTAGTATATTATAAATGCTTATCCTTATATTCACTGATAAATGTATCTCTCGACACCCATTAAAGACGTTTCTTTTTACAACAATGAAGACTTTTTACAAAGTTCCACAACTGGTCAAATGCAGAGGATAAGCAACCACAGGATGCTTTGTCACAGTTGAAAGATCTACAATGCGACAGCCATATCTAAGGCTAAGGAAACATCAATGAACAGGGAGAAATTGAAAAAGTACAAGATAGCTGTCAGTTCTTTGACACAGTCCTTTTGTTGTTGTTCACTCCAATTTGTATTGCTCCAAAATATAATATATATGTGTTCACACATATACCAAAATTATGACATCTGAATGTAAACCTTATGTTAATTCCAAAACATGCTTAGGAATTCACATTTTCCCCTTTAATTTTATATTAATCTAAAGTATGCATACAGACCCTCCCCCATATACCACAATTACAAAATCTGAAAATAAATGGTAGATTAGTTCTAGATCCCATTAAGGTATTCACATTACAATGTTATAATGGCACAGTTGCTTTCAAGTAATAAAAAATTTAAAAAGTGCCTCAGTTTGCCTTACTACTAGATATTTGCTGTTAGCATCCACAAATGAGAAATGCCATTCGTTGTTTTTCTGGGACTGTGTTCTTCTCTTAGCATAATGTCTTCTAGTTCCATCCACAAATAGTATCCTTCATTTGTGGATTCTAGCACCAAATAGTAGTAAGGCAAACTGAGAAATACATATATATATATAATATATAATTATATATATATATATATATATATATATTACTTGAAGCAACTGTGCCTTTACTTTAATGTGAAACCTTAATGGGATCTAGAATCTAATCTACCATTTATTTTCAGATTGTAATTGTGGTATATAGGGGAGGGTCTGTATGCAAACTTTAGATTAATATAAATTAAGGGGAAAATGTGAATTCCTAAGCATGTTTTGGAATTAACATAAGGTTTACATTCAGATGTCATAATTTGGTATATGTGTGAACATATATATATATTTTGGAGCAATACAAATTGGAGTGAAACAACAACAAAGGACTGTGTCAAAGAAAGACAGCTATCTTGTACTTTTTCAATTTCTCCCTGTTCATTGATGTTTCCTTAGCCTTAGATATGGCTGTCGCATTGTAGATCTTTCAACTGTGACAAAGCATCCTGTGGTTGCTTATTCCTCTGCATTTGACCAGTTGTGGAACTTTGTAAAAAGTCTTCATTGTTGTAAAAGAGAAACGTCTTTAATGGGTGTCGAGAGATACATTTATCAGTGAATATAAGGATAAGCATTATATAATATACTAAGAAGTTACATAGGATTTAGGAAAGTGGCTATGTAGGCTCTCCTCTATGGTCTATGACCCTTCTAACCATATAGATTTAGCTATGTTTATAGTAACCAGGACCAGATTGCCTCCTCTTGGGCTGGTCATTGTTGTGGTTCATAGGCTAAGCTGGTTAAGACCATTAATGTTTTGGTCTGGTCCATTTGTGTTTAGCTCATTAAGACCATTGGTTTTCTACCTCGTTAGCTTGTGTACCACCTTCAGAATCATGAGATCTAGTCCTCAGGCAGGAAGCTTCAGGTCATTTCAGCTCAGTTTCTCCAAGGCCTTTGTCCAAAATATGTGCTGTTTTCAACAATATAGTCTTTTTTTTACTGAATATTTTATTTGTTTAATACATGTTATGAATGAGTGTATGCCTGCATGCATGTAAGTGCACCTTGTTGTGCAATGTCCAGGAGATCAGAGGGGGGCATCAGATCCCCAGGACTGAGTTACAAATGGTTGTTAGCCACCATGTGGGTGCTGGGAATCAAACTGGGTCTTCTGCAAGTAGCCAGTGCTCTTAACACTGGCCATCTCTTCAGTCCCAGCAATATAGTCTTACATTCAAGTTCTGTGACACAACCAAGGCTATAGCAATGGTTTATATTATTGTGGAGTCCCTTTGTCTACTACGATCAGCAACTGAGAGAAGGTTTCCTTTCCTGGCATTGTTTTTCTGCATGCACATATAAATATATATTATGACTGTTAAGTAACTATAAAAATAAATATATGTATTTCCCTTATCCATAGACAAACCTGCATGCGCGCATTTCCTCCTCCTTCTTCCCTCTCCCCCTGCATTGCTCTCCCTCCCTCATCCTTCTCCTTTCTCAATCTTCCTCTTTCATTTCTTCCCCTCCATTTCTAGTTTTCTTTTTTAACTTTTTTTAATTTATTGTTCTTATGGTCTGAGTATAGTGTCTGCAGGTTGGTGCACCGTCTATGCAATGCCACAGAGGTCAGAGAGGGTGTTTTCAATCCATTTTCAGGTGATTTAGTGAGGAGAAAGGAGTCTAGCAGCCTTATTCTACCCAAGGATTTCAAGTTTTCCTCAGCACTGTTTATTAGGAGACTACTCTTCACTGTATGTTTTTTGATATTTTTTTCACATAAATTATTTATTTATTTATTGTCCTGTAATTTTTGAGATTTTGTACATATGTAGGTTGCTTTCAGTAGGATTACCATTCCACAATGTTGCTCCCATGATTCCATGAGCTATGTATTGCTTTTATGATGTTAAGTACCCTGTATCCTTGGACTCTCAATGATTGTTATGAAAGGATGTTGGATTTGGTCCAAATCTTTTTCACTAATAGAGGATTATAGTGGTTCTGTCCTTGATTTGATTAGGTTGTTGACTTGATTATTGTATTTATGCATGTAAAACAGCCTGTGTATCTCAATAGGATGAATCCAACTTGATCATGGGGGGATATGGATATATCTTATATTTCATTTGCATGAATTTTATTGTGAATTTTTGCATCTATGTTCATCAGACAGCTTGACTTCTAATGTTGTTCTTTGGGGATCTTTTCCTAATTTGGGTACCAAATCCATAAAAAGGACTTAAAATTTTCCTTCTCTATTATACGGACTAGAAGTCCATCTGACTATCCATTGTATCCATCTGATCCTTGGCTTTATTTTGTTGGGAGAATTTAATTATGCTTCTATCTAAGTCTTTTATAGGTCTATTTAAATTGCTCATCTCATCTGGTTTTCATTTTGTCAGGCCATAACATATCTAGATATTTATCCATTTTGTTAGATTTTCTAGTTTAGTGCAATATTGTTTTTGCAAAGTATTTTATGATTCTATTAGTTTCCTTACTATCTGTTGTAATGTTTGAGTTTTCATCTCTAATTTTCTTTATTTTTATGTCCTTCTTTTTTTTTTATTTTAATTTGGCTAAAGTTTTGTCAATCTTATTATTTTCAAAAGAATGAACTCTTCATTTAATTGTTTATGCTATTCCATTGTTTCTATTTCTTAATTTCAGCCCTGATTTTTTATCTTTCTTTTTATTATCTTTTTTGTGTTTTTTGTTTTGTTTTTTATCAAAGGCATTGAAGTACATCATAAAATAATAATATGATATCTGTGAAGTGGATGCAAAGTGCTATAAACTTTTCTTTAAGGACTGTTTTCAATGTACCCCGTAGATTTTAGTATGTTGTGTTTTCATTGTTGTTCAGTATCTTAAATTTTCTTTTTTGATTCTCCTTGACCCAATTTTCAATCAGTAGTTTATGGGTTTCTGTACTTTTCCTCATTTCTATTATTCTTTAGATATATTTTTATCCTTTGTGATCAGAGAGAATATGAATGCGGTGTCATTTTTCCTAAATTTGTGGAAACTTTCTTAGATTTGGAAAATTTTATTCTATGTTTTTGTTGAAAATGTTTTCTGAAACTTTGCCCAGGTTTCTAACTATCTATACCTGTAATTCACAGATTTGGTTTCTCTATTGTGTCCCTGAGTTTTTGCTTTCTGTTCCTGGGTTATTTTAGATTTAACATTCTCTTTGTCTGAGTGAGGTGTTTTCTCTACATGGTATTTAAAAACTGTTATCCTCTCTTCCACTTGATCCAGTCTAATAGTAGTCTTCTGAACTTTCGTCTGACTTCCTGAGGTTGCATTTTGAGTTTCATTTCAATTGCTTTCATCAGAAATTCAATGTCTTAGTGAATTCTAATTCAGTGTTGAATTGTTTTAATTAGTTCATGCAATGTCTGTGTTTTCATAGTGAATTTTATTTTTTGTATCCTCTCTGAGTTACACGCACATATTTATTACTTTGAAATCACTGCCTTCTGCACAAGCTAGACTGACTTTCTCAGGAAACCTCATGATTGGGGTATTGATTTCTTGATGAGACATATTATCTATGTTATTCATGTTGTGTTTTTTTAATGGTACCTAGGCATCTGGAGTTATATCAGTGGAGGTGTTTCTGGATGTGGATAATGGATCTCATCTTTGTTGAAAAGGTGTTGGCATCTTTCTTTTCTCTTATCCCAACTTGTCAGTGGCTCAGCTAAGTGATAGCCTCATATTAAGTGTACTGGATAGCTTTAGTGTCATTTGACACACCTGAGTTGATGGAGCCTCAATTAGAGAATTTCCACATTTACTGGGCGGTGGCCATGTCTGTGGGGCATTTGCTTGATTGCTAAGTGATGTCAGAGGGCCCAGCCCACTGTTAGTGGTGTCACTTCTAGCAGGCTGTTGTTTATTGTATAAGAAACGCAGCCTGAACACAGGCCAAGGGAGCAAGCTAGTAAGATCTCCATAGTTCCTCAGATCCTGCTTCCACTTCTTGCCTCAAGTTGTCTTGTCCTAATTTAGCTTGGGTTCCCTAAGTAATGTAAGAGATGTAAGATGGAATAAACCCTTTCCTCTCCAAGTTGGTGCTGGTCAGAGTGTTTGTCACAGCAATGGAGAAGCAAATTAAACAGTACTTTTCTAGATTTTAGCTGCTATCTATTATTTTTGGATTTATGTTTTCTAGTTCAATAACAGTATTTTCTATATAGAATCTTTTATTTCATGTTGTTACATATTTCTATCAGTGTCAATTTTTCGAGATCCCATAGATTTGTGGTCCCACCCACTAGTTCAGCTAATGATAGATGAAATCTCTGAGTCTGAGATTCTAGGACAGAACCCATGAAGTCCCAGAGGGGATGAGTGGACCAAGTGGCTGCTAGGTGAGTGGGCAGGAAGAGAGACCACTGTTGATTTTTAAATGGAAGGACATGTATGATTCCAATTCCATAGTAATCAGGAGCATTAGCAAATGGAACTTAACTGGCTTGCTTATTGATGATTCTCATGTCCCCCATTCCCTCACCTGTCCATTTCCCCACACCAACCTACCTACCCCCACCACTGCACTCTACATAGCACCTTCTAGCACATGAATGCTACCCAGAAAGGAAGAAAGCATGATTTCAGCAACTGAAGTGTATGGTATCATCAGCTATTATATAGTTTATGAGGTCAACTAAGGCATTGGCAAGAGACTATAAGGCTTTGGAAACCACTTGAGACTCCCTGATAAACAGCTCATAAAAAGATATCCTATGCCTTATACTGGAATTTTAGTTTTAATAACTTTAGTTTATGGAAGGAGTATATCCAACACCAAACAATTTGGTTTAAATTGGCTTTTGTAGTAGACTTACAAAATAAGAGGTTACCATGGGGCTTTTTTTTTCAGACAGGGTTTCCCTGTAGCCCCAGCTCTCCTGGAACTACTATGTAGACACATGGCTTTGAAACTCATAGAGATCTGCCTGCTTCTGCCTCCCAAGTGCTGGGATTCCAGGGTGCGCCACCATGCCCAGAGCCATGGGGATATTTTTATACATCCTTCATTTTTTTAACCCTTCCTCCAATTGTTTCCTCTCCCCTATCTTCTCAGTCTTATCCCCAGGTAAACATTTTCATCCCCAGCATTTTCTACACCACTTTCATATTACATGTGTTCTGCTATTCCCGTCCACTAAAGTCTCTTCACCTTCCCTTCTTCTAATGACCACTTTCTGGATTCCTGGATTTATATGCATTCCAAATTAACTACACAAACAACTTAAGCTGAGATTTGCATATGATGGACAATATATGGTGTTTATCTCTCTGAGACTGAGTCATCTTAGTATAATTTTTAGTTTTAGACTTTTCCTTACAAAATTCATAATACATTTTTTGATGAATAAAATTCCATTGCTTATTAATCACTTGTTCTCTTTATGTCTATTTGAAAGAGCAGTAAAAACATGAATGTTTAGTATCTCACTAGTAGGATATAGAATCTTTTGGTTATGCAAGAGTGGTATAGCTAGGTCTCACATGTCAGATTTTACTTAGTAACTTCCACACTGATTTCCATACGTGCTGAACCAGTTTCAATCTTCCCAACAGTGAATAATTATTCTAATTTCCCGATGTTCTTGCCAGCATTTATTATAATTTATTTTAAATCGAAGTAGATGTGGAGGGAGCGGGCATTGGCCAAAATGGCGCTTTGGACCCTGGCCAGGTCTTATCGCCTGATTGTTGCCTGACTGCCCAGCCATTCCCCAGCCAACAAGAGAAAGCCAAACCTGAACCCTCATTAGCATGTCCGCTGACTTCCTATATTGTGCATACCAGCTTACAGACCAATGAGAGACTGCCACGGCGCTCGCGCCCTAGCAGGAGCGGGTTGAGGGAAAGGGGAATTGAGGGGACACGGAAGGATGAGAGAGAATTGATGTATGAGTTGCCTGAATAAACTGCGTCTGGAAGAAAAAGTGTGTCTCTCTTTTTCCTGCTGGCGGGAACAGGAGCGACGGGAGAGGGACAAAGTGGTGCCCGGACAGGGAACCTCCAGGTAGTCGAGCAGTTCAGAACCAGACGCAGGCAGGTGGGCTAGCCGGCAAGTTCCCAGGTAAGGTGGGACTATAAGGTTCTCGGAAGTAGAGACCATGGGGAATTCAAATTCAATGCGGCAATGCGCGATGCCTTAAAGGAACTGCTGAAATGAAAGGATGCATAAAGACCCAATTTAGATGAGTTTAAGAGCAGTAGATGAGATCGTGCCCTGGTTTCTTGTGACTGGAAACCTCATGCCACATTGCTGGAAAAAGTTGGGAGGGACCTAATGTTTGCTGAGGAACAAGGAATTCTGCAGAGAGGTGTAATTCTGATTTGGAAATTAAGTAGAGAAATTGCTTGGGCGATGAAGGGACTGTGCAGCAGAAATAAAAAAGGGGAAGAACTTCTACAGACAGCTAAAAGAGGAACAGGGCCACCCAAAGGGGTTGAGGATGAAGAGCAGGTATGTAGCTGATGAGTTGGAAGTTTGGTAGAAAGCATGGAGCAAGAGAAGGTTAGCATACACCGGCAGCCCCATGACCTTGCTACTGCCGATGGTCTGGGCACCCCTCCGCCTTTTGTCGGTACTGGCACTTCATTTCATCTGGAGTGCTGGAGGGAGGTAGCCGCTCAAAATCCAAGCCCTATGTTTTCCGTCTTCCAAAAAACAGGACAATAACCGTTATCATGAGCCACTCGATTTAAAATCATAAAAAATATAGCGAAGTGTGTGCTCATATGGAGTGACTGCTGCTTACGTGATTTCACAGGTAGAGAATCTCACAGGTATTGTATGACCCTGCGATGCAAAATTTATGCCTGAGCCTGTTTGTTGCACGGGGCAATACCTAGATTGGAAAGCATTATCTAGAGTTGGCCTATGATCAGCCGCACCAAAACCGGCCAACAACCAAGCCCGGCCTGGGATGTGGATATGTTAATAGGGGCAAGGATGCTTCGCTAATCAACAAATTAATTACCTGTCCAAGTATACAATCAGTATTAATGATATGGGAACCAGGATGAAAAAATAATGCCCAACTGAGGGGAAGTACCGGAACATTTGACTCAAAATAAGCAAAGGACCAACGGAGCCATTTTCGAATTTTGTGGCAAGAATGGTGGAGGCCAGCAGGAAAGTATTTGTGACCCTGACACTGCCATGCCTACTTGTTAAACAATTGGTATTTGAACAATGTACAAAGGAGTGTAGGCAGGCAATAAACCCTTATAAAAATAAAGGCTTTGAAGTGTGTATGAAGGTCTGTCGGGAATTGGCGGCCCTCTTACCAATTCTGGCCTAGCAGCTGCAGTCATGCAAATGGCAAAAGGGCAGATGGGAAGGGGCGGCGAGGGTGCTTCCAATGTGGGGACCCCGTGTCATATGAAAAGAGATTGTCACAGATGGATCTAAGACAGGCCAAGGAGCTTATATGGTGGCAGGAGCACCTCCAGTCACGGTACCATTCTCTCCTGCCTCTCCCCTCAAGTTATTGAGCTCATGATAGTTATAACAGTGTTTCAGCACCTTTAATGCTCCTTTCAACCTGATTTCTGACAGCCAATATGTTGTTAATATCCTAAAAAGGCTCGAGGTAGTAGGAAAGATAAATCTCAGGTCAGCGTCGGGTCTCTTCTGTGTACTTTACACATGTAATTCTTCCAGAGAGACCACCTATTCTTTGTTCAGCATATTTGGCTCACACCGGACTGCCCAGCCCACTAGCTGAAGGCAATGATTCAGTTGATAAGGCGTCCAGAGACTTGATGTGTTTTCTCTCCCCTCAGGAACTGCACGCACTTTCACTCCGCCTTTCATGTTAATTCTAAAAGCTTGCCTCCTGATTTACATTCTCTCAGCCGATGCTCTGATATTGTAAAATATTGTCATCAATGTGCCCCACTTCTGCCGCAACAGTCCCTTGGGATTAATCCCAGGGGTCTCCTCCCATTACATGTATGGCAGATGATGTCACTCATCCCTGATTTGGCACATTAAAATGTGCATGTCTCGTTGATACCGCCTCAGGAATTATTTTTGCCTCCCTAACATTTGGGAGAAAAGGCCCGCCCGTCCTGTCGAGACCCAGTGTTCCGGCAGTGGGCGCCTAAGGACAGCCTAAGAGTTAAGACTGACAATGGCCGCTTTACACTTCAGGCTCCTTTACTCCTTCTGTTTATTGATGGGCATTCACCTCACGGTTTGCCGTACAATCCCAAGGACAAGGCATTATTGAGCGTGCCATCGTACACTAAAGAGTGCCTTCAAAAACAAAAGGGGGGAATAGCCTCTGGCGCTCCTCCAAAGGAAAGACTTGCGATGCTCTTTTTACTATTAATTTTTTAAATTAGATAAGCACAGGCGGTCAGCTGCGGACAGGCCACACAAACAACAAACTTCAAAAGGGTTTGTAATGTGGAAAGACATACTTAAGGAAAATGGTATGGTCGGACCGGTCCTAACATGGGTGAGAGGAGCTGTCTGTGTTTTTCCTCAGGATCATCAACAACCATCTTTGGATCCCAGAAAGGCTCACCTGAGTGGTTCAAGATGTGGAGTGTGGGATACTCGTGATGATGGTGCCATGGCCCATGGCGAGACTGTGAAGAAGACTTCGTTGGGGGCTGATGACAGTGTTCCCTAAACCTATCCCAGTCACCCATTCAGCTCAAGTATTCCCCCGCTTTTTTACAACCAATGATAAAATAGAGGTCTCTTCTTTTTTTTTACCATTAGATGAACATTAGCACAGTACAAGAGACCATTACACCGCCCCTAAATGGATTACTATGTGCTTCCAACTGATTACTAACCATAATCCCAGGACAGTGATTGTACGTATGCAAAACCAGACAGGAGGCTGGTTTTGATGCACCCCTCCGGGGACACAGCCGCACAATGCCACTGGCTCAGGGGAGCTTGGCACTTTCAAACCCGTGCCTGTATGCAGTGTAGGCCCCCCTTTGTTTCCTGTATAGATGGAAGCAGGAAAGATAATGTTGCCTGTGGTAACAGGATTGGTTCTATGCTTTATGCTGGAAGGCTACCACCTTTCCTCTATCGTGTATTTTGTGCGCATCGCAGCTATCACTGCCTGCTTCAGCGCAGCAGTTCCTGACAGTCAACGTTCAGGACAGGCTGACACTAACATTTGTCGGCTGGTGTCTGAGGCTATGACCGAACAATCATGAATTTATAATCATTTCAACACAGCATTATGTACTCATCAAAGGGTTGATTTGTGCAGGATCAACTCAACATGCTTATACAGTTAGCACAATTGGGGTGTGAATGGAGACATTCTGGACTCTACATACCTCTGTACCTCTTTCAGAACTGAGCCATGCACTAATCTATCACACAGTCTCTACACATCATTTAACAGGAAACTAGTCCAGTGAANGGATACTATTTGTTGTTTGTTTTTCTGGAACTGTGTTACTTCATTTAGCTTAATGGCTTCTAGTTCCATCCATTTACCTGCAAAGGTCATGATGTAATCTTTCTTTACTGCTGCATAGAACTCCATTGCGTAGAGGTACCACATTTTCTCTATCCACCCATTGGTTGAGTGGCACTTGGGTTGCTTCTAGCTCTTTTCTATTATGAAAAGAGCTGCAATAAACATAGATGTGCATGTATCTTTGCAGTAGGATAAGTCTTGTGGGCATATACCCAGGAGTGGTATGACTGGGTCAGATAGTAGACTCATTTTGAGTATTTTAAGGGTTCCCTACACTGCCTTTCACAGTGGTTGTATGAGTTTATATTCCCACCAGCAGTGGATGAGTGTTCCCCTTTCCCCACAACCTCTCCAGCATTTGGTGTCTTTTGTTTTCTTGATCTTAGCCAGTATTATTGTAGTGAAGTGATATCTTAAAGTGGTTTTAATTTGCATTGCCTTGATTACTAATGATGTTGAATACTTTTTAAGTTGTTTCTCAGCAATCTTTATTTCCTCACTTGTGAAGTCTCTGTTCAGCTCTTTACTTCATTTCTTGAGTGTGTCATTTGCTTTCTTATTTCTTTGCTTTTGAGTAGTTTATATATTGTGCATATTAATGCTCTGTCAGATATATCAATGGTGAAGGTTTCCTCCCTCTGTGTGGGTTTTCTTTTCACTTCATTGATTCTTTCTTTCACTGTACAGAAGCTTTTGAGTTTAATGAGGGCCCACTTGTCAACTGTTGACCTTACTTCCTGCACAGCTGCTGTATGATTTAGGAAGTCTTTTCCTACACCTATGTCTTGTTAGTTGCTGCCAACACTTTCTTCTATCACCTTCAGAGTTTCAGGCTTTATGTAGAAGTGTTTGATCCATTTGGAGTTGATTTTTGTACAGAATGGTAGGCAGGGATTTAAATTTATTCTTCTACAAATGGTTATCCAGTTTTTTCAGCACCATTTGCTGAAGATGCTGTCCTTCCTCCATTGAGTCTTTTTGGCCCCCTTGTCAGATATGAGGTGGCTGAAATTGTATGAGCTCAAGTTTGGATCTGCAATTTTGTTCCCTTTGTCTACAGGTCTGTTTTTGTGCCAGTCCCAGGCTGTTTTTATGACTATAGCCCAGTAATATAGTTTGAAGTCTGGTACAGTGATCCTCCCTGTATTGTACTTTTGATTCAGGGTTGCTTTGGCTATTTGGAATATTCCATTTTTCCTTATGAATTTAAAAATGTCTTTTTCCAAGTCTGTGAAGAAACTCTTGAGGATTTTAAATGGGATCGCATTGAATCTGTGTATTAATTTGGGTATAATAGACATTTTTACTATATTAATTTTTTCCAATCCATGAGCATGAGAGGTCTTTAAAATTTTTGTTGTAGAGATCTTTGGTGTCTTTGGTTAGGTTTGTTCCTTGGTATTTTATTTTTTATTTTTTTGAGGCTATTGTGAGTGGGAAGGTCTCCTTATATTCCTTCTCCAGTTGCTGGTTGTTGGTGTAAAGAAAGGCTACTGATTTTTCTAGGATAATTTTGTATCTTGCCACTTTACTGAAACTATTAATCATTTCTAGTTTTCTGATAGTTTTTGCATCCCTCAGGTAAATTATCATATCATCTACAAAGAAGGATAATTTGCCTTCTCCTTTTCCAATTAGTACCCCTTTAAATTCCCTTTCTTGACTTATTGCCCTAGCAAGCATTTCAAGCACTATATTGAAGAGGAGTGGGAATAGGGGGCAGCCTTGCCAGGTTCCCACCTTTAAGGGGAATGCTTCTAATTCTTCTTCATTTAGGATGATGTTGGCTGTGGGTTTGTTGTATATAGCTTTGATTATATTGAAGAATGTTCCCTTCAGTCTAATTCCCTCCCGAACTGTAAACATGAAGGGATTCTGGATCTCCTCAAAGACTTTTTCTGCATCAATTGAAATGATTGTCTGATTTTTGTCCATTTATGTGTTTTATGATATTTATGATTTACATATGTTCAACCATCCTTGCATCTCTAGTATGAATCCAACTTGATCATGATGACCTTTTTGACGTGGGTCTGTATGTGATTTGCAAGTATTTTGTTGAGAATTTTTGCATCTGTGTTCATTGATGAGATGGATATATATTTTTTCTTTTTTGGTTGTGTCTTTCCCTGGTTTTGGAATTAGAGTGATGCTGACTTCATAGAAAGAATTTAGAAGATTTCCCTTTGTTTGTATTCTTCTGAAAAGTTTGAGTAGTAAAGGTTGTAAGATCTCTTTATTTTTTTTTTTTCTTTTTTTTTTTTTTTTTTTTTTTTTTATGTTATTAATGTACTGTCTGCATGCAGGTCCTGTGCACCCTGTCCGTACAATGCCGCGGAGGTCAGAAGAGGGTCTCGGATTCCCCTGGAACTGGAGCTCTCCTGGAATTGGAGTTACAGACGGTTCTTAGCCGCCATGTGGGTGCTGGGGATCGAACCCGGGTCCTCTGCAAGAGCGTCGGTGCTCTTAACCGCTAGGCTATCTCTCCAGCCCGTAAGATCTCTTTAAATGTTTTACAGAATTCTGGTGTGAAACCTGCACCTGGGCTTTTTATAGTCGGAAGGTTTTTTATTACATCTTCAATTTACTCATATGTTATGGGTGTGTTTAAACTGTCAATCTCTTCTTAGTTAAGCTTTGTTGATTCCCAGGATTTCAGTTATTCATCCATTTCTCTTGAGTTTTAAAACTTAGTAGAGTATAGGTTTTTGAAGTATTCTCCTATGATTGTCTGGATCTTTTCTTTATCTTTTGTGATGTTTCTCTTTTCATCATGAATACTATCGATTGGAGTTGCTTTCTTATTTTGGTTAACTGGGTTAGAGGTCTGTCTATCTTGTTTATCTTTTCAAAGAACCAGCTTTTGGATTCATTGATTTTTTGTGTGTTGTTTTCTTAGTTTCTATTTCATTGATGGCTGCTTTGATTTTTGTTATTTCTTCCTGTCTGTTGGGTTTAAAGTCCATTTGTTGTCTCAAGTGTTTTTAGCTGAAGTGTTAGATCTTTTATTTGTTCCCTTTCTCTTTTTTTAATGTGGGCATTTAGGACTATAAAGTTCCCTCTTAGGTCTGCTTGTTTTTTAATTTTTATTTATTTATTTTTGTGTATATATGAATGTACTGTCTGCATGCAGGTCTGTGCATCCATGTCGTGCAATGCCGTGGAGGTTAGAAGAGGGTTTCTGATTCCCCTGGAACTGGAGTTCTCCTGGAATTGGAGTTACAGATGGTTCTTAGCCATCATGTGGGCACTGGGGATCAAACCCGGCTCCTCTGCAAGAACAGTCGGTGCTCTTAACCGCTAGGCTATCTCTCCAGCCCTTAGGTCTGTTTATAAAGTATCCCACAGATTTTGTTGTATTGTATCATCTTTTTCATTTAGTTCCATGAATACTTTTACTTCATTCTTTATTTCTTCTCTGACTCATTCATCATTCAGGATTGTATTGTTTAGTCTCCATGTGTTCTTATAGCTAGTCGGCCTTATTTTGGTGTTAAAATTGAGCTTTATTGCAATGTAGTCTGATAGAATGCATGAAATAATTTCAATATTTTTGTATTTGTTGAGGTTTCTTTTGTATCCCAATATGTGGTCGATTTTGGAGAATGTTGTATGGGGTGCTGAGAAGAAAGTATATTCCCTGCTGTTTGGGTGAAATATTAAGTAGATATCTGTGAGACCCATTTGTTGTATTGTATTGCTCAATTCCAATGTCTCTCTGTTCATTTTTTGTTCAGTTGATCTATCCAAGGGGCTCAGTGAGGTATTGAAGTCCCCCACCATTAGTGTTCTGTGATTAATCCATGTCTTGAGGACCTACAGAATTGTGTTTATATAGTTCGGTGCACCTGAATTTGGTGCATAAACATTTAAGCGTGTGAAGTCTTCCTGGTTAATTGTTCCTTGATAAGGATGTAATGGCCCTTTTTGTCTCTTCTGATTGACTTTACTGTGATGTGTATTTTGTCTGATATTAGAAGAGCAACTCCTGCTTGCTTTTTGGTACCATTTTCTTGGAATATTTGTTCCATCCTTTCACTTTAAGTTGCTGTCTGTCCTTGAGGGTCAGATGGGTTTCTTGTAGACAGCATGTAGATGGATTCTGTTTCCTAATCCTTTCTCCCAGTCTATATATTTTGATTGGGGAGTTTAGATCATTAATATTTAAGGTCACTATTGAGAGATGTGTGTTGCTTCCTTTCTACTTATTTTTGTTTGCATTCTTGGTCTAGGTTTGTATTTACACTGTTATGCTTTTATTCTTTACTCTAGCTGCTTGGGGATACTTGCTCCTTTCCTCTGCTCTTTGAATTGCTTTGAATATTTTCTGAAGTGTTGTTTTTTTGACATGTATTCTTTCATTTTGTTTATGTCATGAAATATTTTTCTTTTAACTATAATGGACATTTTTGCTGGGTATAATATTCTGGGTTGGCATATAAAGTCATTTAGCACTTGGAATACCTTGGTCTACATTTTTCTGGTTTTCATAGTTTGCCCTGAGAAGTCAGCTGTAATTCTGATGGGTTTGCCCTTATATGTAATTTGTTGTTTTTCTCTTGTGGCTTTCAGTATTTTGTCTTTATTTGAGCATCTAGCATTTTAACTATGATATGGTGTGGGGAATATCTTTTCTGGTTTTGTCTATTTGGTGTTCTATGTGCTTCTTGTATTTGTATGGCTTTGTGTTTTTTCAGTTTGGGAAACTTTCTTCTATTATCCTGTTGAAGATCTGATCAATATCATTGTCTTGGGAATCTTCTTCTTTCTCTATCCCTGTGATGCAGAGATTTGGTCTTTTCTTAGTATCCCACTTTCCTGATTGTTCCACTCTTGTGTTTTTTTTTAATTTTTCATAATTTTCACTTGATCATTTTAGTTGTTCTGTGTTATCCTGCAGGTCTGGTATTCTATTTTCTGCCTCATCCATTCTGCTTCTGAGCCATGTTATTTTATTTATTTATTTTGATATTTTTGAGACAGGGTCTCCCTTTAGTTCCAGCTGGTCTGTCACTCGCTCTGTAGACCAGGCTGGCCTTGAACTCACAGAGATCCACCTGCCTCTGCCTCTGGAGTGCTAGGATTAAAGGTATGTGCCACCATGCCCAGCCTCATGTTATTTTTTCATTATTATTTCAGCATATGGGTTTATTATTTTTTTGTTTGGATTCTGGTGCTAATTTCAAATGTTGATGTGGAGGCTTGGTTGGTCACTCACTGTGCTTCCTGCCATTCAGTTCCTCTACATTGGCTGTGCAGCCTAGAATCACTAACACTGCTTTCACTGGATCATCTGCATTGCAACTCCACCAGCTTACTGGATGCTCTGCACCACTACTGGGGTGTGGGGATGGTGGAGGAGTTTTGTCCTCTTGGCCTGTGGACCAGCCCCCAAGCATGGCTGGGGTACTCCATTAATGTTTCCCACCTTGTACCTGAGCACCAGGCTTCTGGGACTGTTCATGATTTCCCAGCCCACCTGGCATGTGCCGGGCTCCTAGGTGTCTCATTGAGGGTGGCTGGGTGACTCCCATTTACTGTTTTGTAAAGTGCTCAACAGCCCTCATTATTAGGGAAATGAAAATTCAGACTGCTCTGAGATACCACCTCATCCCAGTGAGATTGACTGGCTGATATCAAGAAAACTTACAGCAAATTTTGGAGAATATGTAGGAAAACAGGAAATTTATTCACTCCTAGTGGTAGTGCAAATTAATACTAGCTTTATGGAAATAAGTTTAGAGATTCCCCCAAAGAATTAAAAATAGAAGTATCATATTATAAGCTATTCTGCTGCTGGGCATATACCCAGATAACCCTATAACTTTCCATAGAAATATTTGCACATCCATTTTTAACTGCTGCTCTGTTCACTATAGCAAGTAAATAGAACTAATCTAGATGTCTATCAACAAATGAATAAAGAATGAGAGTGTTCAACATATAAAAAATGGCATATTATTCTTAGGTAAATAAAATTGAAAAAATGAAGTTTTCATGGAAATTGATGGACTTTGAAAGTCACCCAATACTAGAAAGAAGAAACCACATTCTCTCTCATATTTGGATCCTATCCCAGAACATACATAGATAGATGATAGATAGATAGATAGATAGATAAATAGATAGATAGATAGATAGATAGATCTAAACCTAGGTGTAGTATAACATTTAGAATGGTGACAAAGGAAAGATAATATTAGGTAGTTTTTGAAGGATAGATTTCAGATGAAAAGGCACATGAGACATAAAAGACAATCTTAATCTAATTGCTTTTCTAGTTTCAACTCCGTCAGAGATTTTTCTTTTAATGTGGTAGATAAGTGCCTAAAATAGAATCGATAACAAAATCGCTATTCCACATCTAAGATACTGGCACATCCCTGTTTATTGTTGCTCTGTTCACAATAGCTAGGAAATGAAATTTCCCTAAATGACCATCAACTATGAATGGACAATGAAAATGTGGTACATGTACACAATGGAATTTCATTGAGCTGTGAAGAAAAGTGAAAATTTCAGGAAACTGGATGGAACTTGAAAAAATAATGAGTGAGGTGATCCAAGCCCAAAGAGATAAATGCTCCATATTCTTTTTCATCTGTGGATTCTAGATTCAATAAGTACTTTTGTATGTATTTAATCTGGAAAGCTGTTGAATCTAGGAAGCTAGGAAAGGGCCCCTGGAGAATGTCTTAAGGGAGAGGGTTAGTTGAACATAGACTATATGAAAGCAGAGAATGGGAGCACTGAGTATAGAAAGCTTCAAGCAAGCATGAGGGTAGACAGATAGGAGAGATGGTGGGTTGAGGAGGGAGGGCTAACCAAAGTGAAAGTTCTACAAAAATCCAAAAGGAAACTCAGTACTTTGTAAACTCAGGTCTCTGGATCTGCTCCAACTTCCAGACCAGATTGGCTAAGGACCTACAGGAGTATTGGAGGTGACAGGATTGGGCAGACAAAAACCACTGCTGCCCACACCTTTGCAGCTATCTCAGTGGGAACAGAGAAGGTGACAGAAGAGACAGCAAACCTTCTAACCTAGAGCAATAGGCCTACAACTAAATGAAGAAGCACTTGAATTTCACATCATATTATAAACAACAAATCAAATCCACATGCCAAGAGAAAAAAGGGAAATCAGCAACATAGGAAAAGAAAACAATAAATCCCCATCAAAATCTATCAGTCTTATAGAAGACTCCAACAATGAGTTCTCCCTGAAGATATCCCAGGACACAGATCTTAAAGGAACAATAATGGACACACTCAAAGAAATCAAGGGAGAGAATGACAAACTCAGGAATGAAGTGGAAACACTTAAAAGAAACTTAAATGAAACAGGAAACTGACCAGAAAATCAAGGATCTAGAAGGAGAAACTGACAAACTCCAAAGAGAACTGGAAATACTAAAGAAATCTCAGGATGAGGAAAAGATGGGAGAAAGCCTCAGTCACAGATTGGATGAAGCAAAAAGTAGAATATCAACACTGGAAGACAAGGTGGAAGAACTGCAATGCTCACACAAAGAGTATGAAAAATTTTTAAAAATCATATGAGTGGAACAATCAGGAAATATGGACACTATGAAAAGATCAAACCTCCACATTATAAGGATAGAGGAAGGAGAAGAATCCCAGGACAAAGGTATTGATCAGATCTTCAACAGAATAATAGAAGAAAATAATAGAACAAAACTCCTAGAAATGATTAAGAGTTTTGGTAGAGTGGCAGGATACAAAATTAACCTAGAACAATCAGTAGCCTTTCTTTACACCAACAGCAAGCACTATTTGTTGAATAGGCTATCCTTTCCCTATGTATGTTTTTTTCTTCATTTGTGAAGAATTAGCTGCAGAGTGATTTCCTGAACAGGACACCTATTTCAAACCTCCACCTCCCAAGACTCAGGGATCATTGTGGAATAGGAGGTGAAAAGACAGTGAGAGCCAGGTGGGGTGGGTGACAGCAGGAAACAGTCTTCCAGACAGCTGGTGCATTACTCATATGAACTCATGGCAATGGTGAAAGCATGTGCAAGCCCTATGTAAGGTTAAACCATTCGAAATCCCAGCATAGACATGTGGAAGTGGGTAAGATAGCCCAAGCCAATATATGGCTCTTTGGGCAATTGATGTCTGCTTGGAGTGGGAAAGACAGTGTGTTACAGGGATAGGAGTTTTGGTGGGCCCAGAGGATGGACCTACATTGATGGATACAAATCAGACCCTATGGGCCATGTTATATATGTGAAAGTACACTGGGTGGGGGGGGAGTTGTTGATATGTGAGGAGATCTAAATACCATTAAACTATATTGTATGATGATTGCAAAAATAAAATAAAAAAAGAATTAGAATTAGGTGGGCACAGCTTTGCAGGTTTTTTTCCAGGTCCTCAATTCCATTCCTTTGGTCTACCTGTCTGTTTTTTGCCCACTTCAGACTGTCATCAATACATTATTGGTCTGTATTATAATTTGAGCTCTGGCATTGTGATGCCTCCAGCTGTGTTCTTTCTCCTTAGGACTGCTTTGGCTATCCAAAGTCTTTTGAGGTTCCACAAGAATTATTGGATTGGGGTCTGAAGAGACACCTCAGTGGTTAATAGCACTGGAAGCTCTTATATAAGATCTAGTTTGATTCCCAACACCGACATGGCAGCTAACAACTGTCTTTAGTTCCAGTTCCAGAGCATCCTACGCCATCTTCTGACCTCCCTGGGCATTGCACAACACAGGTGCCTTTATACCCATGCAGACAATAAACTCATACACATAAAATATTTTTTAAAAAAGAATTCTTGGATTGTTTTTGTAGATCTGTAAAACATGGCATCAGAATTTAGGACTATATTCCTAATTAATACCTCAGCATACCTCAAAGTAATAAAAATATATAGCACAAACCCATTGTCAGCATATTAAATGGATTCAAATGCAGAGTATTTCCTCCAAGATCAGGAATGAGATTTCCCACTTTCCCCTCTCTTACTCAATACCATGCTTGAAGTCTTAGCTATAGCAATTAGACATGAGAAAAGCACACAAGTGATAAAATAGGAAAGGAGAAACTCAAAGTGTTCTTATTTGTGGATGACATGATTCTATACTTAATAATTTCATAGTATCTAGAAGTAAATTCTTTTTTCTTTATTTATTTTAGGGACAGGATCACACATGTGCCTATCCCTGGCTGACCTGGAATTCGGTATGTGGACCAGGTTGGCCACATTCCTCACAGAGTTCTGCATGCCTTTGCCTCTTGAGTGTCAGGCTTAAAGGCATGTGCCACCAGGCCTGGCCCTCACAAAAACTTCTTAGTTATAATAAACACAGTAAAGTTGCAGAATATGAAACCAATATAAATATCAGTGGCTTTCAATGTACTAAGAATATACTCTCAGAGAAAGAAATTAGGAAATATATCTGATTCATAATGGCTCAATACAGACAAATAAAACAAAATGAAAATCAAAGTACCTAAGAATACACCTAACCAAAGAAATGAAAAATTTCTATAATGAAAACTTCAAGACACTGAAAAGGAAATCAAATAAGATACAATACAAAGGACAGATATTTTTGTGCACCTGGATTAATATTGTTAAAATGCCCATGAAAGGAAACAGCCAGAATTGACCAGAGTCCAAAACGACAGCACCAGAGAAAGTAGACTGTTTTGCTTCTCGTCCACCTGTGCCCCTTTTCTTAGCCTAGGGAACAAACCGTGGAAGAGGGGGCGTGGTAGAACGTAAGGGCTGCGATTGGGGTCAATGGTGAAACTACAGCAATATAGACTGGACACTTATTTGATCAACTTAATTGTACATACAAGCACCCCCCCCCCCCCAGCTGGTTGGTGGGACCCTTGGGCTTTGTGGGTTTGGGCACAACTGCTTGCAAAACGTTTTTACACGAATGATGCTTGTACTCATAAATTATCACTTATTGTTAAAAAATGAAAAAAAAATAAAGAAGCAATAGAAGAATTAAAAAAAAAAAAAAAGCCATAGTACCAGCCAGCAGCGGGCCGGAGCTCTATGGAGGTGGCGGCGGATACTGAGTGCTGGCTGCAGCCTTGACCCCTATGAGCTGAGCATCTTGGGCAGCTCCTACTCCTTCTTTCCCCTTCCCTCTCCCTTTTGTTTTCTGTTCCTTCCCCTCCAGTCCCTGTCCCTGATGCCCAGATCCTGAGGAGGAGGCTGCGGAGGCAGATGCTGTGCTCTTGGTGAAGGCTTTTCATTTTTACCATCCCCTCCCCTCCTCTCCCCTCCCCTCCCCACTCCATCCATTAATATTATTCTTTTTGAAGATTCTTCGTTGTCAAGCTGCCAAAGTGGAGAGTGAGATTGCAGAAGGGGGTGCTTCTCCTTTCAGTGCTTCTTCGGGCAGAGGAGGAAGTAGGGGTGCACCTCAGCACTATTCCATGTGAATCAGTGGCTAACCTGGCTAGAAACTGCTGAAGAAGAAGAATCAGAGGAAGAAGCTAACTAAAGAACCAGCCAAAGCCTTAAATTGGGCAAAACATCCTGTTGCTATGATATAGCTGCATTTTGACCTAACTTCTCGGAAAATTCATTCCGCTGAAATGTTTTTCACTGTATTTAAAGCAGAAGCAGGTCAGTAAGAGTTTCCTTATGATAAGGTGGGTTTTTTTTTTTTTTTTTTTTTTGGTAGTGTAATGTCTTAATCTCAGTCTACCATCAAATATTTTAGGAGTATCTTTAATGTTTAGATAGTATATTAGGAACATTCAATAATTAAACCTTAAGTTCTCAAGCAGAGGCAGTCTATTGCAAGGACCTTCTTTGCTGCCAGTTATCATGGGCTGTTGCTGTTTTAAGTTAGAAAACTGAATATAAACACTGTAGAAATATACTTTGCAGGCTGGAGAGATGGCCTAGCGGTTAAGAGCTCCGACCGCTCTTACCGAGGACTTGGGTTCGATCCCTAGCACCCACATGGCGGCCAAAAACCGTCTGAAACTCCAATTCCAAGAGGACTCCAGTTCCAGGGGAATTCGACATCCTCTTCTGACCTCTGCGGCATTGCACGACACGGGTGCACAAACCTGCATGCAGACAGTACATTCATACACATACAGAAATAAATAAAATTAAAAAAAAAAGAAATGTACTTTGCTCAGTAATACTTGAGTTGTTGCAGTATTTGATTATCCATTTGGTCATTACAGAAAATTCTTAACTGTAATTGATGGCTGTTGCCATAATAGTATATTGCCTATATTTCTAAAAACATGCCATAGTACCAAAATTAATCTACAACTTTAATATAATACCAATAAAAATTCTAATGTCACATTTTAGATCTAGAAAAAACAATCTTCTAAATTTATTATTAGGTGTCTATAGTTTTATCTGTAATATTTATATCCATTTTAAGTCAAATTATATACAACACATAGGCATGTGCTGGGAAATTATTTCTTTTCGTGTGGACATGCGATTATCTTAATGTTATTTTTTGAAAAACCTGTTGTCACCGATGCATTTGTAAACCATGTTGAAAATTGGTTTCATAAATATGCATTTTCTCACTCTGCTCTGCTCTGCTTATCTATCAACTTGTTATTTTTTTTAATTTTTTAATTTATTTTATTTATTTCATTTATTTCTGTATGTGTATGAATGTACTGTCTGCATGCAAGTGTGTGCACCCGTGTCGTGCAATGCCACGGAGGTCAGAAGAGGGTGTCGGATTCCCCTGGAACTGGAGTTCTCCTGGAATTGGAGTTTCAGACGGTTCTCGGCCTCCATGTGGGTGCTGGGGATCGAACCCGGGTCCTCTGTAAGAGCGGTCGGCGCTCTTAACCGCTAGGCCATCTCTCTTATTTTAAGTGATGAAAGCAGAAGGGACGAGTCTAGCAAATTTCTCTAAAGCATGGTTTCTGTGATTATAGGCTCTTTTCAATTCCAAGTCAATTTTATTCAGTCTATCTCTACAAGGGCCTGCTGAGCATCTTGATGGTGTTCAATATACAGAACACGAAGAGAGAACTGCCTTCTTAACAACATTGCTCCTTCCTAACCATAAGCATAGTGAACCTCTTGGTGCTTTGCAGCAGCTCTATTTATCCTGGGACATGGGTGATAGAAAGAACAGTTCTGAAGAAACATAAACTCTCAGAACGTCTTTTTTAGGCACAATACTTGTAGCTTTTTCTCAGTGCATATAGAACAAATATATCATGTATCTATGCATTTCATAGATACAGTGGGAGCTGCTTTCTTCCACAGCATAGGGGAATCCTTAAATCGAGGAACTGTATACAGAACAGTGGCCAGTTTTTGTTTGTTCATTTATTTATTTATTTATTTATTTATTTATTTATTTATTTATTTATTTATTATGGTCTATGTGTACACATTTTCATATGTGTATACATGTGTGTTCAGGCACATATGCATGTATTTGAACATGTGCATCTAGGCTAGCCAGAAGCTGCCAGTAGTGTCTTCTTCAAACACTTCCCCACCATATTCTTGGAGACAGGATCTCGCTGACCCTTGGTCTCATCCTATCAGCTAGACTAACTGAGTAGACAGAGGGCCTCCTGTATGTATCCTGAGCACTGGGATTACTACTGCATGTCACTATGCCCAGCTTTTATGCAACTTGTGGACATCTAAACTTCATGCTTCTATAGCGAGCACTTTACTAAACAATTTATACAGCTTGCCAATTTCAATATTAATAAATGAAGTCTACTGCAGTCATTTGATAATAATCATATTGTTATGAGCCAGTTACTAAATTATTCAGAACAATAGTCACTTAGTATTCTCATTTTACTAATGATAATGGTATTCACACTAATACCCTAGTCAAAGTTAACCATTTATGCCTCGTTCAATTTCCTGAATTAATTTTCTGTTTTCTATGACCTACATGGGAAAATCCACACTAAAAATATTGCTTTGAATTGTGTGACCCTTTCTACAAACTTGTAATTCTTGGCACATATTTTCTTTGAAAGTTTATTTTTTCGTGATCCCTAGAAAATTAGTTTCACAATAGATATTTTCTTTGCATTTTTCACCAGTTGTCTTATTTATTGATGTTCATAATCTCTAAAGAAATCCAAGTACTGGAAAAAAGAGGTATATGTTCTTGATTTTGCTCTCCACTGCTTAACTACTCAAGACTTCTTCCCAATATGCTTAGTATTCCCAGATGCCCTTTGGAATGATGACTTCTCTTCCCTCCATTTTGCCCCTGACCCTCTTAGATCCAGGTGAAAACAGCCTTTGTGAATTCCCACAAGGTTCCCGAATCTCTTTCCTTTGTGAGCTTACTGATGCCATCTTTGTTCTTTAATGAATCCCTTTGCAAGATAATTTCTTGGTCAGTTTCCAAGTCCCTACAGTATCAATTTTTCTACAGCTTCTAAACAAATAAGATTCAGTAAAGGTCACTTATGTTTAAAATTGCCTCCTAGGACCTCTGGCAGAAGCCTACTTATATATGCAATAATTCTAGATCCCTGCTTATGCTATAGACTTGGTAAGTAGTGAAGTTGGATTATAAATTACTTAAGCTGAAAGATCTGTTGGTCCTTTTGCCTCCCAACATCAAAACAGTTTAAGTATGTTGGAATATACCATTGGAGAATTCAAATAGATGGCACCAAAGAGCTATCATGATTCTTGAGCTTGTCTCCACAAAATTGATGTGATATATCCTTTAAGAGACAAAGTACAGATAAAAATTTTATAATTGCCATTTTTGTAGGAGGAAAAGACTCATATTTTAGTGAGAGTGAAATTATGACCAAAACAAGCTGGTGTTTTTCCTTTGGTCATAGAGGCTAGTGACTTTTCCTTGATTGCATGCATGCATCACAGCAAACACAACAACCTCCTTTACCAGCACCAGGGAAAAGTTTCCTAAATGTAAGTGTGTTGTCAGTTTTTTCAAAATGTTACTATTCAATAGCCGCTTTCTGAAGCCTCAGTCTAATGTTGTTTAAGAACCCTTAAATGTTATATATTTTTATTTGAATTTTCAGCAAAGATATCTTTATGGGTGCATTCAAAAGGACTAATTATATATATATATATATATAATAAAATGTGCGTCTATGTGTTCAACACATTGTCAGCATGAAGGAAGCGCACACCAAATGTAGCTATCATTAGTAATAATTTATAGATAAGAGTGGACAAACATGAAAGCACGTTCATATTATTTCCATTTGGGTGGCATTAAATACCAGAAAATGTTATTTTCCATTCATTTGTGTGAAGAGTATTTGTTATATAACTAACGTTCTATAATCTTTCAGGCCAGCATATCACATGAGAAGGAGGAATAAGGATAATTTGTCACAATTATGAAAAAGAGTTTATTAGAGTAGATTTTTAGAAATTGGAGCTCTTGCTTGAGTTAGTGAAACTTCCTCATAATTTAAATTTTTTTATACAGGCTTCTGACTTTGAATCTAGATAATAATGGATATGGCCAATAAGTCTGCTGTGACTGAGTTTATTTTGCTGGGGCTCTGTAATTCCTGGGAACTACAGATATTTTTCTTTATAGTGTTCTCACTGTTTTATGTGGCAACAATGGTTGGTAACAGTCTCATAGTGATCACAGTTATAGTCGATCCTCACCTACACTCTCCTATGTATTTCCTGCTGACCAACCTTTCTATTATTGACATGTCTCTTGCTTCATTTGCCACTCCCAAGATGATTGTAGATTATCTAACTAATCACAGCACAATCTCTTTTGATGGATGCATCTCTCAGATATTCTTTCTCCATCTTTTCACTGGTACTGAGATAGTTTTACTGATGGCTATGTCTTTTGATAGATACATTGCAATCTGTAAGCCCCTGCACTATGCTTCAGTCATTAGTCCCCAGGTGTGTGTTGCCCTCGTGGGTACTTCATGGATTGTAGGAATCATGCATTCAATGAGCCAGGTAATATTTGCACTCACACTACCATTCTGTGGTCCCAATAGAATAGACAGCTTTTTCTGTGACCTTCCTGTGGTATTCCAGCTGGCTTGTGTGGATACTTATGTTCTTGGCCTCTTCATGATATCAACAAGTGGCATAATTGCATTGTCTTGCTTTATTCTTTTATTTAATTCATATGTTATTGTGCTTGTCACGATCAAGCATCATTCTTCCAGAGGATCATCTAAGGCCCTTTCCACCTGTACAGCTCATTTCATTGTTGTTTTCATGTTCTTTGGGCCATGCATCTTCATCTATATGTGGCCACAAAACAGCTTTGTGATAGAGAAGGTTTTGTCTGTATTTTACACCATCTTTACTCCCATTCTGAACCCAATAATGTATACCTTGAGAAATCAAGAAGTAAAGACAGCCATGAAGAAACTGAAAAGTAAGTTTCTAAATTCCAGAAGAGACATTCCTTCACATTCTGTTCAATTTTAAATTCCACAACATAGGTTTAGTATCACACAGGATTCCCAATGACAGTGTTCCTGTTTCTTTGTATAAAATTGTTGTTGGCAAGAATTTCCAAGGTTATCAGACTGGGTATTTTCAAACTTTCTCAAGTGTATGAAAAATATATTTGAAATTTTATCAAATTAATGGAAATAATTGATTTCAGAAACAAAAAATATAAAAATGTAAAAGGTTATTATTGTTTCATTAAGATTTCCAATAATCAGTGCAATAGAAGAGATCAAATAACAGATCAAAGGAGAAAACGACAATTACACACAAATAGCCACTCAAGAAAACCACTAAAGTATGACGAATTGGCATGACTTCCGTAATCCTTAAATATTTTAAACTGATGTAGGAAATTAATTCTTGACCCCAGATAATCATTTTCTAAGTTTCTGAGCCACTTATACTTCACAATAAACCAGCTTGTGACCTGTAATTAGAGCAAACCCTGGGTATGTAAATATGCAAATGTAGAAGAGGTGTGTAGAAATGATGTGGATGTGAATTCTCTGCCAGCTACCTCAGTTAACCAGCACAGTAGCACTACCTGGACACCTCTGATCCCTTCATTGAGGAGAAGAGCAGCACTGTGTGATACCTGCTACCTCAGTTAACCAGCACAGCTCACTGTCTGGACACCTCCCACCCCCTCATTAAGGAGAAGAACAGCACTGTGTTTTACTCCCAGCCACCTCAGTTAACCAGCACAGCAGCACTGGGCTGATACTTCCTTCTGACAATGCAGATTTATGGACAAGTACAAAAATCCTACAACCCAGAAAATGTTATGAGATGAACTGCAAAGCTGAATCTTTAGTGAATCTTTGTACTACTGAATCTTTGTACTACACAGGTACAATGGAAGCATTATTCCTGGGAAGTTAACATTAAGGTGTAGTGTATGGCAATAATCTGATTTATGGAGACCGATATTTAACTTTGCAGTGTTTTTTTATTGCTGTTACATTGATTGTATTTATATTGACTTTGGTTAAAGTGTTATTCCTTTTAATATTTGGGAAAAAGTAAGTCTGTTTTAGTAATACACTAAAAATTTAATGAGTATGTTTTTATTAACAAACTGGTTTTATTAGTGTTTTAAATTTTAGTTTTTATATACACAAAGAATCACTACCACCTGCTGGTAGTGACTTGCATTGCAAATATTGAAATGCAAAACATTGCAATTTTGTGTGCTTTGAAAGTTATCCTTTAAAAATGACAGCAAACATGAAGTAATTCAATTATTTGGAGTTTACTAAGTGGTATTTCTAAAAATAGTGTCAAATATATTGTCTCATGTATATATCCACCAAAGGTAAGATAATGTTGCAAATGAGTATTTATAATTCTCTAGTTATTTTTAATTTTTAGGATTATTGAGTAACTGGAGAAACCCCAATTATGTATGAATTAAGTGAAATGCATCGAGAGATAAATTAAGAAAATGAAAACCCTAGGTTTTCAGTTTAAGCCAAATTATAAAAGGAATGCATTGTTTTTCATTGTGTTTTCCATTAAACATATTAAACAAATAAGTAAAGAAATTTAGTGTAAATGTGTGTTATATTCTGTTTAAATATACCTTTTTTTTTTTTTTTTTGGTCTTTTCAAGACAGGGTCTCCCTGTAGCCCCAGCTGTCCTGGAACTCACAAAGATCCACCTGCCTCTGCCTCCCAAGTGCTAGGATTAAAGGTGTGTGCCACCACGCCCAGCTAAATATAGCTATTTTTAAAGAATAAAACTGTTTATGGTATTAACATAAGCACAAAATACATTTCTACCGGTGAAGTAACTGTATAATTCTATTTGAAATTATGTTATAAATTGCTCAATTTATCCTATGTGTGAACATTTTCTTAGTTTTAGTTACATGTTAAGATTCAAGACCTATTAATTTAGAGTACTGTATCCATGTTTTAGTATTACCTCCAATAATTGTTTCATATAATATTTATCATTCCATTCCAAGGAATCTTTTACAAATTAGCTGCTTTTTGCAACCTTAAATGATGGAATGTTTGACAGGGATGATATTGTCAACTTTAGATACTTATGTGAAAATTCTGAAACTTAAGAACATTTGCCCAAACCCCTCAAAGTTATTACTGATCAGAAGACAACTCTGTAATGCAAGTCAGTAATGAAACTGGTAAGTTGGGCTGAGAATAAGACTTTAAAACTGAGAATGAAGGGAACTGTTCAGATGCTGGGAGACTTCATATGTATTGAAAACAGCCTGCCACCTTCCTTGCTGGACCAACCTGAGGAGTTAGCATTGAAGGTATTGCTGTATGGTACATAAACCTCTTAAACAGGATCAATAGTGTGTAATTTTATCACTGTCTCCTAGGTGGGCTGTGGATACTATTTTATCATCCACAAGAACAGTGAGGTGGCTACAGAGTCCTTAAGCAGAAGGAAAAAATGTTGCTATTTACTAGTAAGTAACCAAAGCAGAAATGATATTTGCCAAGCCTCTTAGATAACCAGAAGCCAGCAAATGTCACAACACCAGGTCAGACAGTTTTAAATGGTCTTCACTATTTTAAATGGTCTATTAAAGAGAAATTTGACATTTTTGTATTTAAGAGTATTATGTTGACTTTGCTTTCCCTGAGTGTTTGGGGACCATCATGTCAGATAATACTAAGCCTCTACATTATAAAGAATGTTAAAAAGCCAAATATAAACTATGTCCTATATAACTAATAAAATAATTAAATGCAGGTGGACAAGAGACTGTTGAAAATTAGGTATAAAGGGCTTAGAATATAGCTCAGTTGATAAAGTGCTTATCTGGCATGTATAAAGCTCAACTTCAAGTCAGCTATAGATGAAAAAGCAGATAAAATGTATATTATAACATATAAAGAAATCTTATATATGTAATGACAACGAAAACTTCAAATTATGTTTGATTCTAAAAGCATTTGATAATAATTTCATAATATTGTACAGTTCAAAGATCGTAGATTTATCATGGAGTTAGGAAAACTTAAGTTTTATGTGTCTTCTCTTAAATGGATTTCCAGCAATGCCTTAGAAAATGCCTGGCAACTTTCTTGTAAAAGTTCCCCTTAGATTATATAAGATTTTGCAGACACTTGGTCCATCATTGGGATAGGATAATGGTGCCATCAGCAGACAGTTGTAATAATAATTAAACTATTTAATTCAATTTTTTGGTCTTTTTGAGACAAGGTCTCCCTGTAACCCCAGCTGTCTTGGAACTCACTTTGTAGACCATGCTGGCCTTGAACTCACAAAGGTCTGCCTGCCTCTGCCTCCCGAGTGCTAGGATTAAAGGCGTGCACCACCAGGCCTGGCTTTTAATTAATTTATTTTAAAAATATTTTATTTATTATTTTTATTTTATGTGTATGAGAGTACTATGTCCATGTATATAAATGTGCCCATGTTGTACAATGCCTGTGGCAGTGAGAAGAGGGGATCAGATTCATGGAACTGGAGTTGTGATTTGCTGTTAGCTGCTGTGTGGGGGTGTTGAGAATCTAACCTGGGTTCTCTCAAGAGTACCCAGTGCTTTTAACTGCCTTGTGACAAAATGTTTAAAATAAAATTGACAGTAAGTTGGAAGAATCTTTAAAATAAAATTGACAAGTGAGTTGGAAGAATCTCTTTCCTTAATCTTCTCTATACTTTGTATTATGTTCTGTGGATGTTTAGATCTAGAATGAAAAACTAAAAGAAGAAATTTGCTGTAGAAAGACGTCATATACAGCAAGCTTGGCAGCTGCCCCCTTGGCATCGGTTGGAACCAAGAGTAAGCACAATCTGTTGGAAAAGTTGCTCTTTCTAAGTTCTCTCAGAGCTGTTCTCTTTGACAAAACTATTTCCTTCTTTCTTTATTGAAACAGTACATAGAACATCACATGGAAAAAAAATGATCAAAGGTTTTATTCTCCTGATTCCTACTGGCCTAAAACAGCACACATAATGACAGCCAGATAGGAAATTAATCCTACCTGGTGTTTTCAACACAAACAGGATAATTAACTTTTTTTGGTTTTTTTGAGACAGGGTTTTCAACAATATCTGCTGCTTTTGCTGGACAGTTTCACAATACACACACGCACACACATACACACATTCTCTCTCTGTCTCTCTCACTCATTCACACACACACACACACACACACACAGGCACACACACATATTCTTTGTTAGGTACAAGGAAGGGTCTTTCAGGATGAAAGCTGTATGCTTAGGTTATAAGAGGATTTAAAGGCTTAGAAAACTATTTTTACATTATAAACAATCTGAGATAATGTTAAATTATCTCAATTTAAAACTAACTTTAGTCACAAAGTTAGGTAAGATTCCATTTGTAACAGGCATTTCCAGAAATCATTCCCACTGAAATTGTTCCTGGAAACCTATTCCACATAAGCGCCTTGCTTGTACTCTCAGATTGAGCAACTGAGAGAAATTCAGTTTTTTTTTTTTTTAAATTTTTTTTTAATTTTATTTATTTCTATATGTGTATCAATGTACTGTCTGTATGCAGGTCTGTGCACCCGTGTCGTGCAGTGCCGCGGAGGTCAGAAGAGGGCGTCAGATTCCCCTGGAACTGGAGTTCTCCTGGAATTGGAGTTTCAGACGGTTCTTGGCCGCCATGTGGGTGCTGGGGATCGAACCCGGGTCCTCTGTAAGAGCGGTCGGCGCTCTTAACCGCTAGGCCATCTCTCCAGCCCGAGAAATTCAGTTTTTAAAGTTCCTATTCCAATGATTCATTTTATAAAAATCACATATATTTTTGTTGTGATTTATTTGAATAGTCTTGGTTTTACCTTTGAGGTATATATGTATTATATAATGTTTTGGGGAGTTAGTATCAACACAACTATGATTGTAAATATGACTCTGATTATATGTTAACCTATTACATATATATTATTGCTTAACTGATATTTTATGCTGTAAAAATCCAAAAGTCAAATAACTACCAATAATTAGTATATAATAATATACATTTGGATTGTTATTTCTGATTTTGTTCATTTTCACTGTCAATATAGGAAGAGGATGCATGCCAGTTATATTTGTAACTATGAAGACGTAAATGTATTATACAGTACATTTAATGCTTAAAAATCATTGTAAATCTTATAGGAACAAGTACATGGGGATGCTATTGGAATTACTGGGCTCCAAGGTTGGCCCCAGTAATATGATTTGAAATCAAAGATACCACTGTACATCACTCTCTCTACTCCGGAAGTTGGTAAACAATCACTGAAATTCAGGTCTCTATGGCACAATAACTTTTCCAGCATGCTGCATAGTCCTTCTGTCTAGTAGCACTTAACCAGCCTTACTTCTTCTTTTTCACAATGATGTCTTGGTGCTGTTTGGTATCTATTTTTCCAATGAAAAAATCAGTTGTTGGAGGAAGATGATACAGCCACTGCTAAAATCTTTGGAGAATAAACTGAATAGTTGGAAAATAGTAATCCTTAGAGGTGTGTGATGATGGAAAGTCACTAAAGTTTTAGTGGAAAAGAAAGAAAATGAGGTGTGCTGGCACATGTCTATAATTCCAGCACTTGGTAGGCTATGACAGTGGGGCTGCTGTGAGTTCAAGGCCAGTGTGGGCTACATAGTAGAAAGTTGTCCAGGGCTTCATAACAAAAGTCTGTCTCAGAAAACCAAACTCCAAACCAAAGCCAAAACAGTGAAAGCATGAAAAATCCAAAATTTTAGAAAGAATAGAATGAAAACATTAAGATTAAAGTGTAAGATGAGTGTGAGGGAAAGGTGGGAACATTGCTACAGCAGAGTCTCAGAAGATACTAGAAGATGGAAAAGCCTCATGGATTGGAAGGATCAATATAGTAAAAATTTCCATCCTACCCAAAGTAATATACAGATTCAATGCAATCCCAATTAGAATCTCCATGAGCTTCTTCACAGATATAGAAAAAAAATCTTAAAGTTCATATGGAGAAACAAAAGACCCTGGATAGCCAAAGCAACCCTGAGCAAAAAGAGAAATACAGGGGTGGGGCGGTTGGCATTCCAGACTTCAAACTATATTACAGGGGTATAGTCATAGAAACAGCCTGGTATTGGCACAAAAACAGGCCTGTAGATCAATGGAACAAAATTGAGGATCCAAACCTGAGCACATCCAATTTCAGCCACCTCATAACTGACAAAGGGGCCAAGAAGACTCAATGGAGGAAAGACAGCATCTTTAGCAAATGGTTTTGGCATAACTAGATCACCGCTTGTAGAAAAGTAAGCTAAATTCCTACCTCTCACCATGTACAAAAACAACTCCAAATGGATCAAAGACTTCAATATGCAACATGAAAACCTGAAAATGATAGAAGAATACATTGGAAGTAACCTACAAGACATAGACGTAAGAAAAAACTTACTTTTTATTTTTTTGTATGTGTATGAATGTACTGTCTGCATGTAGGTTTGTACACCTGTGTCATGCAATGCTGTGGAGGTCAGAAGAGGGCATCAGATTCTCCTGGAATTGGAGTTAAAGACGATTCTCAGCTGCCATGTGGGTGCTGGGGATCAAACCCAGGTCCTCTGCAAGAGCAGTCAGTGCTCTTAACTGCTAGGCCATCTCTCCAGCCTGGAAAATACTTTTTGAATCAGACAGCAGCTGCACGAACAATAAGGTCAACAATTGACAAATGGAACCTTATTAAACTCAAGAGCTTCTGTATAGCAAAAGAAATAATCAAAGAAGTGAAGGGAAAACCCACAGGGTGGGAGGCTAAATACCATGAATAGATGTGGCACTATATTACAATTATTCGAACCATGTCCTCTTAGATTTTTTTACTGCGAATTCAACAAAAAAGAAGCAATATTTCTGAACCCTTTAAATAACTGTAATAAATACATAAACACTGCTAGTTTCTGAGACTTGATTGTGCTTAGTCATGTATAAAATTTTACATATTTGACCAAAGTTAATCATACAATATTTTCTGGCCTAGTATGTGGAAATAAATGTTCTTTCTTTTTTTAGTAAGAAAAAAGTATATTGTTTACTGCTGCATAGAAATGAATTGTGTAAATGTGCCACATTTTCACTATCCACTTATCAGTTGAGGGACACTGGGGTTGCTTCTAGCTCTTCACTGTTGTAAAAAGAGCAGCAGTAAACATGGATGTACAAGTACCTCTGCAATAGGATGAATCCTTTGGGTATACACCCAGGAGTGTTATGAGTGGGTCAAATGTTAGGTTCATTTTCAGTCTTTTAAGAGTTCTCAACACTGCTTTCCATAGGGATTGCATGAGTTTTCAATCCCACCAGCAATGAATGAATGTTCTCCTTGATCATAGCCAGTCTTACCAGGGTAAAATTAAGTCTTAAAGTGGTTTTAATTAATATTTCCTTAATTATTAACAATGTTGCTCACTTAAAGATGTTTCTTAGCCATCTTCCCTTGAGAAGATTCTGTTCAGATCTTTAGTCCATCTTTTTTTTTTTCTTTCATTTTTTTTCTTTATTAGGCTGAAAGATGTCATGCTTTCTTTCAGGAAGTGTTTGAAGGCTCATCCTTGGCAAGTACAAATAACCCTCACTCCTGCCCTTGTGCTCCACACTGGGGTTTTCCCTTCCCATGGTCACCAATTAGGTCTAGTAAGCAATGCATCCTGTCTTAATCTTCCTGTACTGGCCTCCATGATACAGCCTGGGTAGCCCAACAGTGGCATTCTTTACTCTGAAGAGGTTGAAATCCCAGTAGCTGCTTAGTCCACAAGCTGGATGTCTCAGCAGTCCCCATCTGGCACTGAAGGTTTGGAGGATTCTTGGAGAGAGATGAGTGTTTAAGTTCATATTGGAAGGTTGAAAAGCTGTGTCTCATGTCTTTGAAGGATGGCAAATCTGTGGCAGCCTCAGGGTAGATGGAGAAGACTCTGTCAAGATCTTTAGCCCATCTTTTAATTGGGTCATTTGTTTTCTTTTTTAAAAAATTTATTTATTTATTATTTTTTTATGTGGATGAGTGTACTGTCTGCATGTAGTTTGGTGCACCTGTGTCATGCAATGCCATGGAGGTCAGAAGAGGGCATCGGATTCCCCTGGAACTGGAGCTAAAGATGGCTCTTAACTGTCATGTGGGTGCTGGGAATCGAACCCGGGTCCCCTGCAAGAGTAGTTGGCGCTCTTAATTGCTGAGCCATCTCTCCAGCCCCTCATTTGCTTTCTTGGTCCTTTGTTTTTTTGAGTAAGTTATATATTCTGTGTGGTGTCGCCGCCGAGATTTGTGGCGGAGCCCACTTAATCCTAGGACGACCCATGTGGAAAGCCCATGCAGGAAAGCACACCACAGATATGCAGGTTGAGGTTCAAATGCAGAGAGATATTTTATTCCAACATGTCTGTTTAAATAGCCGTCATGGCTCAATTTGTCACTACACCCCACCTCATGGGTATGGCCAGGGAGGTACCATTGGCTTAGAATCCAACCCATTTTAACTAAGTTTTCCTACATATCACCCTTTTAATTTTTTTTTTTAATTTTTCTGAGAGGCAGGGGAGCCCATGGGTGAGACTAACAACCTAAAGGAAACTGAGTTTTGAATAGCCAGCTGCTCAAGCCTGTTTTGAGTGCTAAGCAGTGGGGGACAGGTCAGACCTGAAACTTTATTTTCACACTAAGGCCAATTAATATCCAAAAGTCCCAACCATGAAGTAAGCTGATTGTCAAGCATAAGCAATGAATGTAAGTAACATTCATGTAAAACCAATTAGCAAGTATCTATGTTCATATTTTGAAACAACCCAAGGTTCCCATAGTCCAATTGGAGAAGCTGTATGCACAAGCATGTTGATCAAATAAAAGTTCAGTGTATATTGCTGTAATCTCATGATTCACCCCGATCTCTCCACAGCCCTTCCATTCTACCATGCCTCCTCTTCCGCAATTTGTTCCGTAGGCTTTGGGAAAGGGGCACAAGTGGGTGAGAAGCAAAGCAGTCTATTTTCTATGGAGATGTCATTTTACACTCTTCAGGTTGTTTCCCTTCATGGGTTGACACCTTATCCAGGGTATCTTTTTAATCCTACTAACAAAGCACAAGCAATTAGAAGTACAGGCATTTAAACAGTACTAACTATTATGGCAAGCTAAGCTGTGAGCATAGATACAGATGTTTGGATGGTATGCTAATCCACAAACTGTGGTTTCTCTATAAAAGATGACAAGTTCTTACTGTGGCTAATAACATCTCCTAACCACTAGAGGATGTAAGCTTATGGCATCAGCCATGAATTAGTCCTCTAAGGAGAGAGCTAATAGCCAGTTAGATTTGATATATATATATATATATATATATACACACACACACACACACACACACACACACACACACACACACACACATGGCTGCCACTGTTGCACAGTATCTCCAGGCAGTTGAGGTGTAGCTGATACTGACAGAGGAGCCTTCCTTGACTCAAAGAGACCAATATTTTGCTTTATTGCATTAGTGGCCTTTGGTAACACTCTCTGGCATTTCAGAGGCCAACTGTACATTAGCAAGTGACATGTCAAAACATTTTTTCATGCTTACACCAGGTCTTTGACAACAGGGACTTACTGCCATTCTCCTTGCAGATATCCCATTTTTATAAGCAAATGGCCTTTATAATTTTGGGGGCTTGGATCCCCTAGCCAACATTTCCTTGGCAGAATAATCCATTGCTGATATCGGAGCTCTCCTGTATTAATATATTTTGCTTAGTTACACAGCTTATAAAGACTTTACTATTATATTTGGCTCTAAATAGAGAATTATCCTTTCACAATTCCTATGTCTATCAGTCAATTAAAAAAGATAGTTATACCCATTTTATAAGAAATTACCACTATAACAGTTGGCTCCAATCTATAGTCAGGGAACGACTTCATTACCATCATGTTTCTCCTTTTCCCACAAAGGGGAGAGGTAGGAAGTTTTCTCAGTATCTGGAAGGTAAACTTCACTAGGGCACATTATAAATAGTTATCTCAAATAGAATTCAGAGAGATGCTCAGTGTCTGTGACTCAGGCAGTCTGAGGTTCCACTTTCTTTAATGTTCAGATGGGTCAGCCTCTCTGCTGGCATTTCCCAGTCCATCCTGCACAGGCAAAATTTATACATTTTCAGGCATTTAGGTTGGTGTTTTTACCTGTGGGAACATACAAATCTCCTCCCATTGTTAGTTTCAAGACCTCAAAATTGAAAATTTATCAAAAGGTTTGGAATACAGAAGGAATATTATACCACCTCCCTCTTTTTGTTTTTAAAATATTTATGTTTTGACCTATAGATGCCTAAGTTGTATTACACATACCCATAAATAGGAACCAAGGTGTAAGCTTTTATCAAATTTACCCAAACTGTTTTTCATTGACTGTATGCTACTTATTTGGGAAGTGAATTTAAACTTAATTTCTTTAAATTGTCTTACAAGTAAAGGAAAAATGTTATAAGGTGATACTGTATAACCCAGAAAAATATA
This sequence comes from Rhizomys pruinosus, assembly GCA_009823505.1. Taxonomy (NCBI): domain Eukaryota; kingdom Metazoa; phylum Chordata; class Mammalia; order Rodentia; family Spalacidae; genus Rhizomys; species Rhizomys pruinosus. The sequence continues at coordinate 102,580 of VZQC01014020.1, read as the reverse complement.
GAGACCATTTGTGTACCTTAAACCCAAAGTTATTGTTGGAAATTTAATACAAATTATAAATAAAACATTAACATTTTATATTTCCAATTAGTTCAAATGTGTTACCATTTTAAACTGCAAACCTTACAAAGTGGATTTTAATAACTATCTTTTTCCAAGCTCTTGGCCTTCTCCAGGCCTGGCATGAAAACCTGCTTTAAAGATTTTTCAATATCTAGCTCTTAATAAAATTTTCTTTTACAGTTCTTATGCCCATCAGTTAATTAAAGACTGGCTAGATATGCCCCACGAGATGTTGTTACCATCATAACCATCTTGATTTTTTTTGTTGTTGTTGTTTTTGTGGGAGCTTCTAGGAAGCTTCCTTTGTCACGAACAGGTGCAACGCAGTCCTGCTAAGGGAAGAGGGACACAGTGCCCACTTTGTGGACAGTGTGGGGAACTGCCCCATTACGTAGAGGTCTGTTGGTCACTTCTGTGACCTGACCAGAGAGGTAACTTCCTACTCAGGTCCTTAGCCTGGGACAACAAGGCATGTTTCCCACTCTTGGCCATAACATTCCACCTGCCCAAGTCCAAGACAGGAATTTCACACCAGCTTCCCAGGTTGGTAGTCCGCAAAGGGAGCCTTTTTTCAAACCAACTGGTCACCCAAATGAAATGCAGGCCTCAACACCAGCTACCCACTGGTCATCTGAACAAAATGCAGGCTTAGTCTGTATGAGCGCAAAAAATTTAAAAATGGCGGCCGCGAATTCCGCAATGATGTTAATTGGAATTCAATTTTTTTTGATTTTTTAAATTTTTATAGCTTTTATTTTTTATTCCCAAATTCCCAAAAACTTATTAACACTTTAATACAATGTAAACCTGGTTGCATCTTTTAGATGTTGAAAGAGCGTAACCAGTAGGTGGCAATGTAGATCCATTATTTTAAATTTTTTAATAGATAACCCATAACCTTTGTTGAAATTGAATTATGTTTTGGTTGTTTAATGTAAATTTGTGTCTTGAGAAGGAAGGGCCACGTTCCAACTCAGAGGCAATGTTTTTACTGGTATCATGGCTGTTAACATTGAAATATACTTAGAACACAAATACACATATCCATACACACGTGTGCACGCACATACATATACACATGCATACATACATAATAAAGGTTTATTAGGTTGACCTGTAAGGGAAGAAAGCCATATTGTTTGTTGTCTAATAAAAACATGAAATTTTTATAATTTGCTATAGGGTTATTTTTACATAATTAGAATAAATGTCCTATTAATGCATGAAACAGCTGAGATCTATATGCCACCTCTTAGGCCCATTTCCAACCATTTGCCTTTAATGAAGTATCTCTAAAGTTTGCTATTCTTTCCCTATCCTGTCCCTTCTGGTTAATTACTCCTAATCTGTCCCTCTGTTAAGCCTAACTGTCCCTATGCTATTTACAAATCTAAAGATTAAAGATTCCCAAAAGTAGACAGGCCAAAGTTGTTTGTAGTCTTGGAATGATCCATCTTGTCTTGCTATTAAGGACTTTGGAAGAATAATAATAATTATCCACAATCACAACAATAATCACAATATAACCATTATTAGTTATTAATAATTATTAATCATTATTAGTCACAACAATAATTAATAATTATTATGAATAATAATTGTCAATAATAGCCAACAACAATGAACAATTTACTATTAGACTGAATTTCTATCAATTTTTATTAATAATCATATCTAATAACAATAACTATAAATATTAATAACAATTACTAATAATAGTTAGCAACAATCTATCATTAAACTGAATAATATGCATACTATAAACCCAATTAAAATTGTTAACACTAAAGGGTACAAAACAAACATTTTTTATGAATTGAATCTGTTTTTGTTTATAGTCAGTTTCTAATTAGATTTAAACTTGTAGGATTATAATGAATTAAAAGTGGGAACGTGCATTCACTCACAGATACACACAGCTTGAAGATGGGATTAAAGAAACATAAAACAGTTTTTCAAAAAATTTTTCATTTAAATTGAACCCAAATATCAATTTACATTGTTAAAGAGACTTTTACCAATGGTCCTTAAAAAAAGACAATTTATCGGAGCAAGTTTGTTTTGTTAGAACTTCAAGGCCTGTAAATTCTCCTAGAAATCCATCTATCTTGTTTCCAAAATGCTGAATTCAAAAGGATGTTACCTAAAATCAGAATTTAGTGGGCATGATTTAGATACCATGTGCTGAGTCTACAAGCTGGTATGCATGCACAGCAGGCAGGCTTATGGTGCCAGACCAGAGCTCAGACCACATGTGATCTAGAATTCTGTGAGAAGAGATTTTTAAGGTGAAACACATTTAAAAGGAGCAAGATAAAATTAAATCAACCATATCTAGGGTACCCCGGGGGTTAAGTAAAAATATAACACTTTAAGTTAAGCATGCTGAGATGGATTTGAATTACTGTTAGCTAAATCCCAACCTTGGATCTACAAATAGCTGGTAGGTTTTCGGTAAGAAGAGTTAGATTTAGAAAAACCCATAAGAAGACAAGAGAGCAACACACTTTTATCCAAAAACAGATTTTGTATACAAAATTAAGAGAAAAATGGCCAAGGCTTGAAATTATTTGGAAGATGCTCTTGGAGGAGGGCATTCCATGAAAGGCCTTAATTTGCAACAGAAAGAAGTGAGCTCAGGTCTAGGAAAGCTACTAGGAGAAAATTTACATATGAACAAGTTAAGATTGGAACCGAACTTGAGGAACTGGTTCCTTACAGTCTTTCTTTGGGGGGAGGTGGAATTTAAAACCAGAAAGTTTTTCAGACCTGTAGAATTATGAACAATTGTTTTTAAGGCCAAGCATAACTGCTAAGCCTTAATATTAAATTCAGCCTTGAGGTCACTGGCTTTTATAGCCGGCAGGAGTGACCATGCCAGGAGGCACATGCCTGGAAGGCGTTGGGTGCTCCCTCTGAACCAAATCAGAGCCAGACTCTCCACGTGTACAAAGCCACATGCCCTCAGACCATTGTCCCCTCCACCGAAACCAGCAGGAAAGACGGCTCCACCACAACAGATAGATATCAGGAGAGAGAGAAGAAAAAGGCAAGATTTAGGGGTATGCATACCTAAGTTGTCAAGGTTTCCTTCTGCCCCAAGTTTGGATGTCAATTGTGGTGTCACTGCAGAGATTTGTGGTGGGGCCCACTTAATCCTAGGATGACCCATGTGGAAAGCCTGGGCAGGAAAGTACACCACACATACACAGGTTGAGGTTCAAATGCAGAGAGAGAGTTTATTCCAACATGTCTGCTTAAATATCCATCATGACTCAATTTGTCACTATACCCCACCCCATGGGTGTGGCCAGGGAGGTACCATTGGCTTAGAATCCAACCCATTTGAACTAAGTTTTCCCACAATTCTGGATGTTAAACCTCTGACAAATGTGTCACTGGTGAAGATTTCTTCCCACTCTGTGGGTTTTCTTTTCACTTCTTTGACTGTTTCTTTTGCTGTACAGAAGACTTTTAGCTTAATGAGTTTCCACTTGTTGATTATTGACTTTATATCCTGTGCAAGTACTGTCTGATTTAAAAAGTCTTTTCCTACACTGATATCTTATAGGTTACTGTCAATGTTTTTTTCTAATATTTTTAGAGTTTCAGGTTTCACACTGAGGTTGTTGATCCATTTATAGGTGACTTTTGTGCAAGGTGAAAGGTAGGAGTTTAGTTTCATTCTTCTACAAGTGGTGATCCAGTTTTGCCATCACCATTTTCTGAAAATACTGTCTTTCCTCCATTGAGTGTACTTGGCCATTCTGTCAAATATCATGGGACTGAAATTGCATGTGTTCAAGTTTGGGTCTTCAATTTTGTTCCATTGATCTACCACCTTCCTCCCCCCAAAAAACCTCTGAGAGACTCCTGAGGGCCAGATCCTCAACTGACCTTGAGAAAACAAAAACCTTGGTTAATCTGGGTTAACTGTGTGGTCTTTAACATCCAAAAGCAAAGTATAACCAGAAATAAATAATTAGTAAGGCCTGAGAAACTGTACTTCAGGTATAAATCATGAGATCTTAGTAAAAAGACAAAAAGAAAAAAAAAAACAGTTGTTTTGCCTGTCTTACTGGCAAATGCAGCTACCCTGTGGCTGCCACTGCTTTTGCCATCCTTCAAAGAATGAGACAAAGCTTTTCGACCTTCCAATATGGACTGAAGACTCATGTATCTCCAAGAATCCTCTAAACCTTCAGTGCCAGATGGGGACTGCTGAGACATCCAGCTTGTGGACTGAGCTACTACTGGGGTTTCAGCCTCTTCAGAGTATAGACTGCCATTGTTGGACTACCCAGGCTGTATCACAGAGACCAGTACAGGAAGATCAAGACAGGACACAGTGCTTACTAGACCTCATTTGATGACCATGGGAAGGGAAAACCCCAGTGTGGAACACAAGGGCAGAACTGATGGTGGTTTGGGCTTGCCAAGGAGGAGCCTTCAAACATGACATCTTTCAGCCTAATAAAGAAAAAAATCATAAGCTGAAGATGCTAAAACCCATGATATATGTGGTATGCATATATGCAGATTTTGGAGTGATGCAAATTGGAAAGAATAACAACAACAAATAACAACAAAAAGACTGGTCAAAGGACTGACTGAAATGGTGAACTTCTGCTTGAAACAGTAAACTTCTGCATCAAAATTTTTAAAAGAGACTGAGAAAAAAAATATTTGGCAGAATTAAGGAGCTCTGGTGGGGTGGGGGGCAAGGAAGGGGGCAAGGGTCTAAATTTGATTGGAAATTTTGTATGAAATGCACAAAGCTACAATAAAATTTGGCTTTGAAGGAAAAAAAGAGTCCAATGCTAAAATAATAAAAATGTCGGTTCTTAGTCGCTATGTGGGTTCTGGGAATCGAACACAGGTCACCTGCAAGAGTAGTCAGCACTCTTAACTGCTGAGCTATCTCTCAAGCCCCATAAATTCTCAATTATAACATGAGGCCTCTGGTTATCCAGTATTGCCCTCACCCATGGGCAACCTTGGCCACCCCTTCAGAGGCGTGGCTGGGGTAGCTCCCATCCCATGTGACTATCTTCTTCTGGAGCAGGCAGTGCTGTTACAATCATCAGACCCTCTGCCTTTCTGTTGTCTCTTCTTCCCATGGTGAGCTGCTGGTCCAGTCTTAAAGTTCGGGGACCGGGGACCCATGACTCACCATAGCTCCCTGGGAGCCATAGCAAGGAGCAGCACAGAAAGAGCCTACAGATACACTTCTGGGATACTTTCTTTTGCAAACCTTATTTATTCTTTCCTTGTTACAAGTTTACATAGTGAAAAGCAGAGGTCTCAGAAAGCATATGAAAGGGCCAGGATTCCAAGGAAAGTAAAAATTAAGCAGGTGTCTTCATACAGAGAAGATGGGGGGGGAGCTTTATAGATAAACCTTAGGTGGTAAACAACTGTGAGGGAAGACAGTTAACAATTGAAAGCACACATAAATCTTGGTTAGAGCAGGTAAGACAGATAACAATCCCAGGTGCACTTAGGTCCTGAGTAAAGCAGCCAATAACTAGAGAAGGCAGATAATAATCAATGAAGACTGTCCAAGATGATTTTCCCATAGAAGAAAAGGGAAGTTCAGCAGGTTTAACATCCAATAGAGTAAAAGAGATCTTTCCTAACCCTCTACTTTAATTTTAGTTCTGTATTTTCCAAGGTAAAGTGGAAATAGAGTACTGATATGATATTTTTATGATTAAAAATTTCTTATCTTTTTTTTTTTTTTAAAAGGGAAGTTCAGGACCTGGCAGCTGTGACCCAACTGGTGCTCCAATCAACAAGGTCTGTGACTAGCCCACCATTTTCAGTGGCCCAGCTCCCATCTGGGCCCCGAGCTGCTTCAGAATTCCTAAGCTCCATTTTTATTCTAAACTAATTCACCCCAGTCTCCAGCATTAAAGCTCCCCATAAACTCACTAGCACATTTGGCTGCCCATCTATTTTGTTTCTGGCAATCCTTACTTTGCACAAATCCAACTACATCTTGCCCTGGAAAACACAAAGAGGCCCTTTTGCAGGGTTGCTGCCCTTCTCAGTGTCTGCCTGCTTTACCACCTTGTAGACCTTGTTTGCATGTTGGTCCAAATCACTTAAGTTAGCTAAAGCTTCTGCCTCATACAGGTCATGCCCAAGAATGGGGCTCAGCACACTGCTACCAAAGCTGCTTACTAATCTCAAGGGCCTTGCTGAATCAGTTTCTCTATTAATTCTCATGTAAACATGATTTTGTTGGAGCTTATGAATTGGGAATCAAACATTGGTTCCTTCATAACCAGTTCCCTCAATAGCGCCTGTCCTTCCTCTATAGTTCTCCATTAGCCAATCCATTAGAGCCTGGTTTCCTTCATATTGACTTAGATTATGAAGTCTCTGTCTCAAGGAAGGATGAATGGTTATATTGCTCAGTTTCTCAGCTTCTGCAGCACTTAAAATAATTGTCTGTTCCCATGTCCCATAACTGCACAAGCCAGGTAGCTAGAGGGCTCCCTTACTGCTTGTTTGAATGTCTTCCCTAGTTCCAGAGGTTCCTGTGCCCAAATATTCTCTATTACCTTAGTCTCTTGCACTGGGGCTGTTGTTAAGACCCCAGTCAGGATGCTGAACTATGGATTTTCCCCTTTTTGTATTAAAGGTCAAACCTGAGGGGTATTTTTCCTTATCTCTAGGTTTCTTCCTTTTCCATAACTACCTGACTCCTCTTATGGGTTCCAAGTTTTGGGATCCCAGGTTGGGTCTTGCATTAGCATTCTTTTTTTCTTTTTTGGCCTTTTCGAGACAGGGTCTCCCTATAGTCCCAGCTGTCGTGGAACTCACTCTGTAGACCAGGCTGGCCTTTAACTCACAAAGATCCGCCTGCCTCTGCCTCCCAAGTATTCCATTAGCATTCTAATCTGGGCTTGCTTTCCCTTCTGAGCTCCTAGCTATAGAAATAAGCATGCTAAGATCTCCATCTCCTTTTTATCCAATTTACCAGCAAGGTTAGAGGCCAATACTGAAGAAGCCAGTCTCATGTCTCTCTTGCACTAATTCTTCTCTTACATATCCAGTTACCCTCCAAGCTACTGCATCTGCCTCAGAGAGAGTCCTTACCACCAAAAGCAGTGGCCAGGCTGCCTCCAATGATGTCTTTGTTCCTGGTGTGCAACTCCCAGGGCTTACAAAGTTTCTTCTAAACCTTCTGGTGTTCTCGGTGCATCATAATCACATGGTGAACCCCACCAGCAGCATTGGACTCCATACCAGCTGCACATGGATTTTCATCCCGGGATTTCTCCCATTGCCATCATCTGCTTGGGTGGTCTCATCCTAGTTAAGTATCTGACTATCCACTGTACTATCCATGCCATCCATGCCCCCCCCCAATCAGGCCTATAGGGATAGAGGACTGTGTCAAAATTTCCTTTACCCATACTTTTCTTTCAACTACCTTGTTATTGGCATCTTTCCCCATAACCAAGAAAGTTCCTTAACAGAAGAAAATGTAATTCATGGATTAACATACCATCCAAACATCTGTGTTTATACCAAAGTAACCTACCATAAAAATTAGTACTGTTTAAATACTCATATATCTAATTGCGTGTGCTTCATTAGTAGGATCGAAAGGCTATATATTATACTGTTTAAATACCTATATATCTAATTACATGTGCTTCATTAGTAGGATCGAAAGGTTATGCCTGGACAAGCTGGCAGCCCATGAAAGAAAACAGCCAGAATTGACTAGAGACCAAGACAACAGCTCCAGAGAAAGTAGACTGTTTTGCTTCTCATCCACCTGTGCCCCTTTTCTAAGCCTAGGGAACAATCTGCGGAAGAGGGGGCGTGGTAGAATGTAAGGGCTGCGATTGGGGTGAATGGTGAAACTACAACAATATATACTGAACACTCATTTGATCAATTTAATTGAACATACAAGCCCCTCCTGCTGGATGGTGGGACCCATGAGCTGTGTGGGTTTGGGCACAACTGCTCACAAATTGGTTTTACATGAAGGATGCTTGTACTCACAAATTATCACTTACTGTTAAAAATATGAAAACAAAACAAAACAAAACAAAAAAACAGAGAAAGATGCAGAAAAGTTATAGCAGAATGCATGATCTGGGATGGGTAGGTGTGGGGTGGGGGGAAGGGAAAGGGTTATATATCTGAACTGAATTGGAAAATGATGTATGAAATACACAAAGCATCAATAAAAATAAAAATAAAAAAAAGAAAGTTCCATTACTTTTCCTGAGTCTTCAGTTTGCCCAGTCCCAAACCCATACACAGCTCTGTTTAGTCCTGAAAAACTACATCATTTGTAGTCAAGATTTCACCCAGGAGATGCCCATGCATGTGGCATCTTGCCCCCCCAAGCCTGGGTTCCTGAGCGTGCCAAGACCCCCAAGGATGGCTCTCCTTACCATGGTCCAGTGTCCAGGGGAGTGTAACAAATTTACTCAGGCTTGCCTACAAAGTGGATGAAGAATGAATATATATATATATATATATATATATTTATATATATATTTATGTATATACATAATATATATACATATATATTATGTATATATGTATATGTATATATATTATACATATACATGTGTATAATATATATGTGTATACATATATATGCATAATATATACATATATACATATACACATATATACATATATGTGTATATGTATATATATTATATGTATATATATTCACTTACATGGCAAGCAGTGGTTCCCCTTCCTGCATAAAAATCCCTGGACTTGGTGACCTCTGCCCCCAGTGACAAAATGGCAAGAGTGCCTCAGCTCCATATGGCTGCTGTCTTTTCTATCATCCTTGGCTCCTCCCCTGACATGGTGCTGGCAGCATCCCTGAGTTCTTAGGCGGATATTGGGAGCTTGACCTTATCCTCTCCCTCTATATAAGTGGGAGGAATTGCTGGATCTTTGACTCCTCTCTTAGAGAGGTGGGAGCTCTTGGGCATGAGAAAACCTTCAATTTCAAAAGTCCATCCATTTCAAAGGACTGCCCACCTTCCATCTTTAAATGTCTGGTAGAATTCTGCTAAATTCATCTGGGTTTGGGCTTAGTTTAGTTGGGAGGTTTTGTATTACTGTTTCAACCTCCTTATATGTTATGGGTAAGAGCTGGGGTGGAGGATGACCATAAAGAAGCAGAATTTTACAGGCTTATGGGAATTTGTTCATACGAGCTCTCATTATAGCAATGGTGACGGCATGCCCAAAACCCATGCAAACTCAAACCAGACAAAAACCTGGCATAGAGCTCAGGAAATGGGCAGGAGGCCCCAACATTAGCTGATGTACTATTGGCTACAAAGACTAAATATTTACACTGGGACTTGATCTCTATCTCCCACCTTGTAAAAAATTGACTTACAGTAAACTCAACCTTAGCATAGGACCTGAAACTGAAACTACTAAAATAAACACAGAGGCACTTAAAAGTTTGGTACAGGCAATGATTTTCTGGAAAAAAATTCCCCAAACTGAAGGAACAAAACAAAAATTGACAAACAGAATTGTTTAGAACTAAAAGACTTTCATAAAGCAAAGGAAGCCATAAGCAGTGAAGATGCAGACTATGGACTGAAAAGATATTTGGCATTAATTGATAAAGGCATATATTCTGAATATATAGAGAAAAATAAACTACACATCCCCAAGAACCATGAGAGTTAGTCTAGGGAGAAGTCCTTCAGGTCAGTTCTGACTCCATTGCTCCAAGTTCCATGTCCCTTTGGACACAAGTGAGGTCTTAGTTTCAAGTTCTGGGATGTAACCAAGGGTTATGGAGATAGTCTGTCTTATTTTGGGAGTCTCTTGGACTACTCTAACCAAGAACTTGAGGGAGGTTTCTCCTGTCTCCTGTCTGGAACATGTTCCTTGTTATATAGGGCACAGCTGTTCTATGTGTATTTTTCAAGGGGTTTTGAGCTAATACATTCACCTCTGGCTTTTTATGCTACCTAGGCTTTATTTCTCTTCCCTCTCTCCCTGTCTAACTTCTCTCCTAACTATCTGCCCGGTTTAAACGCCTCCATTTTCCCCTTAATAATACCTGTCTCCCATTATCACTACTCTTAAATTTGGGAGAATAGGTCTTTAAGAGAGTGAGTCTACATAGGCTGACTAGACTTCAGTGTATGACCTTGCACTGAGGGACACATGGCTAGAAATGTTTGACAGAATAGGACTTAACATATATGACAGAATTCCTGAAATCTTGTGACAGGGGGCCATAGGAGGTGAGGAAGGGGGCATTTAAATTTGAAATTTGATTAAGATGTATTATATGAAATTCATGGGGCTGGAGAGATGGCTCAGTGGTTAGCACCGACTGCTCTTGCAAAGGACCCGGGTTCAATTCCCAGCACCCACATGGCGGCTAAGGACCGCTTAACTCCAGTTCCAGGGGAATTGATGCCTTGTTCTGACCTCCACAGCATTTCACAACATGGGTGCACCAACCTACATGCAGACAGTACACACATACACATAAAAATAATAAATAAAAATTTAAAAGGATGTATTATATGAAATTTGCAAAAGCTCAATAAAATATTAAAATGTAAAACAACATCAAAATCAAATAATCTAATTAAAATGAGCATGTTTCAAAAGAGGAAATACAAATGGTCAATAAGTATATGAAAAAATGTTAATATCATTTTCCATCAGGAAAATGTAATATCAAAGTTAAATTAGATACCATCTCATTCGAGATTTTATAGCTATTACTGAAAAAGAAAAAGAAATAGCAAGTGTTGGGGGCATGTGGACAAAACAGTTGTAACTGCTACATTCCCCTGCTGGTGGGAATGTAAACTAGCCTACCTACCACAGAAGTCACTGTGGAGTTTCCTCAGAAACATAAATTAAGACCACCAAATGATCCCACTCTAACATCTCTAGGAATAAAGGAGGAAACAAACTTAACCTCTAGAAGAGACACTTGCAGTATTACAGTACTGTTAAGACTAGCTAAAATATGGAGTTAGCCTAGGCTCTTGTGTACAAATGAATGACAACATGGGACATAGACTTAGAATAGAGTCTTATTCAGCTGCAAGAAACAATGAAGTTCTATCATTGGAAGAAATGTAAATGGAAAATATAGGACATACTCTATTCAGCAAAATAAGCATGGTATAAAGACAAACATTACATGTTCTCTTTAATAAATGAAAAGTAAAAAATAAGATGAACTGAGAGTAGAAGAGAATTATTAGAGTCCAGGAAGGAGGATGGAAGTGATCATTTAAAGTACAGATTTATGGAAATATAAGAATAAACCAGATAATGTGTTTAATTACATTTGTAGTAACAAAGACACATCATATCTTTCTAGTCAAGTTCTCAAGTCAAAATGTTTTTCATTTAGAATAGGTAATGTACTTTTACCAACAGAAGTCCCCTCACTGCATATTCGAGCTGGCAGGTGGAAGGACATTCTTTTTGTCCCATGTTCCCATAGTCTTCATTTAATTGTCTATAATGTGGGGTGTTATTTACTTTGTTGCAGTGCAAGCATGTTGTGGAAATACTAATAATACCCAGTGGAAAGTGAGCCTTAGCTATCTATTCACTAAAGCCTCAAGTGGTCACTTAACTAAATTTATGTACTATTTCACTTTGACAGAAGGAATGGGTGCCTATAAATATTACCTGCAGGAGATTAGACATACATTAGAAAAACTGAAGAACTCACCTTATGTCTCTGACTATGTGTTATACCAGGTAGGATATTTTTGATAGAATTGTGCATTAGACTGTAAAAAGTTACATATTATTTTCAGTTACTATGTTGTAACCCATAGAGGATTCCAAAGGCAAGAAAAAATATTAAAAGAAGTTAGTGAACTAATATGAGGATGTTCATATGTCTGTATTTAAGCCTGCTTGGGAGAATCTGTTAAACATTATGTACAGTGATGAAATATTTTGGGAGAAAGTAGTAGAAACATTTAGAAAAATCTACCACCATAAAAGTTGCTTCCATCACATAAATAAGTGAAATAAGCAGGTAATTCAGGAATGAGTACATATTTGTAGACTATGAAGAATCATGGGGATGTTATACACCATGTTGGGTGATAGGTTTGTAGTTATTGTCTAACTCTATGGGTGACGTATTTCATTCACACTTTAATTTGTTTAGCATTATAAAAGTAGAGTTCGAATTTCTTTTAAAAATATTTAATTACTTTTTGAAAGCTTGGATATCCAAATACTGTGTGCTTTTAATATAACAAAATAATTATTTTATTATTTTTGCAATTTTTTTTAAAATTAGTTTTTATTGATGCTTTGTGCATTTCATACATTTTTTCCAATTCAGTTCAGGCTTATTTCCCTTTCCCTCCCCCCCCCCCCCACCCCATCCCAGATCATGCATTCTGCCATAACTGTCCTGCATCTTTCTCTCAGTTTTTTTTTTTTTTCATTTTTAGCTATAAGTGATAATCCATGAGTACAAGCATCCTTCATGCAAAACCTATCTGCAGGCTGTTGTGCCCAAACACCTACAGCCCCACCATCCAGTGGGGGGTGACAGGTTGTTTGTTCAATCAAGTTGATCAAATGAGTGTCCAGACTACATTGCTGTAGTTTCACCATTCACCCCAATCGCAGCCCTTACATTCTACCACGCCCCCTCTTCCGCAGGTTGTTCCCTAGGCTTAGAAAAGGGGCACAGGTGGATGAGAGGTAAAACAGTCCACTCTCTCTGGAGCTGTTGACTTGGACTCTGGTCAATTCTGGCTGTTTCCTTTCATGGGCTGACAGTTTATTCCTGGACAAACTGTCAGCCCTGGTTATTTTTGCAATTTATACTTGATTATTGGCATCAGTTTCAATGACTTAAGTGTGACCTTATATTCCCTGAAAATGAACTATTTCTAGCCCATGTAAGTAAGGGTCAAGTTTATGCAGGTCATGAATTGCTTGCAGATTTCAAGAACATTTAGTGGGTGTGATTCTATGTACAGGAAAAGGAGAAGGTAGAAATACTGAGTGAATGAAACAGATGAAGTGAAATATGTGTAAAGTAACATAAAATAAATGTCAAATATGTCTCTATACTTAAAACTGAGAGTACCATATAAAATATAAGAATTCAAGGAGTTTTCAATGTACAGAAAAATGGCATGGGAATTCCTTTACTTTGGATGAATATAAAATACACATGCAAGAAAAATCCTGTAGTCTCATCAGGATAAAAGACTATAACTAAGGCTTTGGCGAAGCTTTGGAGAAGCTGACATCTGCAAAGACTTTGAGACAACTTTTTGTAAGATGGACTTAAATTTTATAGGCAAAAACTGGAGAATGTAGGTACTACTCATCGATGATCAAGCAAAAATGTATTTAAAAATTAAACTGAGTAATAATGTCATTTACAAAATGAGTTGGGTAATTAACAAACTATGTTGTAACTGTAGATGTAGATAATATATATTCAGCAGTGTCTCCTGAGTAGGAATTTTCTCAATCATATCTGATACTTGCATCAGCAAATAGGCATTTTAATGTACTTTTTATTATTATAGAATTTTAATATATTAAGAATTACTAGAATACAATTAATTTCATAGTAGAATGCAATTAATTATCATATATAACCTTTTTTACCTTTTGTAAAGTAGCTATTTTATACCCCCATCTTTTTAAAGATGAAGCAGAAAATCATCAGGCTGAAGTTAAGGAGTGCAACTTTACATTACATAATCACCATCCCAATTTGAGTAGCTCTTAGAGATAGATCTAAGCCACAATTCAACATTTTAACAGGTTACTGATAGAAAGTGATCATATGGCTGAAAGATATGATGGTTTATGCCATTCCACAAAGCTTGATTGCAGAATGGGTTTGAAGCCAGTCCTCCAGTGCTGTTATCACAGCTCAGTAAGCGAATGAGCCATGACTTGTATTCAGAAATATGAGGGTTTCTCTGGGCATTGATCAAATCAATTATTTAGCAGTATTTAAACATCCCCACACGTTCCTTCTATCTATTTAGATTTGTTCCCATTGTTTTAAAAAATTTAGTAATCAGTAAATATACTTTATACCAGAGATGTCAGAGTCCTACATATGAATATTGTTCTTTATATAGCTCTGATCTCTTCTCATTTCCTTTCCTTTAGGGTCGTTTCAGTGCAGGTTTGTAGCCTGAATCCATGGATAAGGCCAACTATTCAGTGGTGTCTGAGTTTGTGTTGCTGGGACTCACAAGTTCCCAGGAGCTCCAGTTTTTCTTCTTTGTGTTCTTCTCCACCTTGTATGTGGTCATCGTGTTGGGAAACCTTTTCATCATCATCACTGTGACTTTGGACAGCAGCCTGCACTCCCCCATGTATTTCCTCCTGGGAAACCTTTCCTTTGCTGACATTTGTCAGGCTTCTTTTGCTACACCTAAGATGATTGCCGACTTCCTGAGTGAACACAAGACCATATCCTTCAATGGATGCATCGCCCAAATCTTTTTCATTCACCTCTTTACAGGAGGGGAAATGGTGATACTGGTCTCCATGGCCTATGACAGATATGTGGCCATATGTAAACCTCTACATTACATGATCATTATGAGCCGAAGGACATGCACTGTCCTGGTAACAATCTCCTGGGCTGTGGGATTGGTGCATACATTAAGCCAGTTATCATTTACTGTGAACCTGCCTTTTTGTGGGCCGAATGAGGTAGACAGCTTTTTTTGTGACCTTCCTCGAGTGGCCAAACTTGCCTGCCTGGATTCTTACATCATTGAAATACTAATTGTGGTGAACAGTGGAATTCTTTCCCTGAGCACTTTCTCTACCTTGGTGAGCTCTTATGTGGTTATTCTTGTCACAGTTTGGTTCAAGTCCTCTGCTGCCATGGCCAAGGCATTTTCTACACTGGCTGCTCACATCATGGTAGTAATATTATTCTTTGGCCCATGCATCTTCATCTATGTGTGGCCCTTTACCACCTATCCTGTGGATAAAGTTCTTGCCATATTTTATACTGTTTTCACTCCCATACTAAACCCTGTTATTTATACACTACGTAATAGAGATATGAAGGCTGCCATGAGAAAAATTGCTGCTCGGTACCTAAGACCTTCCAAAACTTCTGAAATGCATGTAGTAGTGAGGAATTCCTGTTATTGAGATAAATTCCTTCATAATCTCCAAATCACTAATCTACCTACAAAAATATTCAGTGTATATCTAAAATGTGGGGAAAGTAATAAAGGATATATAAAAATGACAAATATTCACATATTTTCCCAGGTAGTTCCTAAACAAAGCTAAATTCACAAAAATGATATGTGGACTTATGCATTAAATATAGATATTTCTTATTTATATAATACTTTTATTGATGTTTTGTGTATTTCAGACATAATTTTGCAGTTCAATTTAGACATATTCCCCTTTCCCTTCTTCCCACCCCATCCCAGTTCATGCACTCTGACATATATGTCCTGCATCTTTGTCTTACTCTCTCCAAAGATTTTCTCTGCAAAGGTTTATTGTCCTAGGCAGAATTCAACCACATCAGTCCATTCCTTGACCCAGTCCTCATGCTGCTGTGGTTCCTTCCCAACTGTACGACTCCAAAGGATGCCCATGTATGGGTCATATATGTACCAGCATTATGTCCTCCAGGAATAATCTGTATGTTAATTCTGATATATGACCAGGAGTTCACATTTTTCCTGTTAATTTTATATTACTCTAAAATATCTATATGTATATATATACCATATATATATATTATATAAATTATATATATATATACATTATTACCTTCGATCACATATACATTAATTACATTGTCTGAAAGTAAGTGGTAAAGTTAATCTTGGGGTTCATTATGAGATTTATATTATTATTTCTTGAATAGTACTTTCATTGCTTTGGACATAAGTTTATATGGATATGATGAGAATAAAGAATGAATACCCAAGACTTTGGTGGACATAGATTTTAAACTTTTTATCTTAGTTTTCTAACTGAAGTGTCTGGAAAGTCTTGA
This sequence comes from Rhizomys pruinosus, assembly GCA_009823505.1. NCBI lineage: Eukaryota > Metazoa > Chordata > Mammalia > Rodentia > Spalacidae > Rhizomys > Rhizomys pruinosus. The sequence goes on along the minus strand of VZQC01014020.1, from coordinate 86,469 downwards.
TGCATACAAGGTATTTAAGAATGTAAGACTGACTCAACTTTTCTCAAGTTCAGAGGAGATCCAATCTCCTGATTTATGATAAGTGAATGGACTTAAGGATTCATAGGTTACAAGGATCATCCCACAGTATCAATTAGGCCAGTGCCATAGCATTTTCCTTTAAGCATACATTAGGATATGGGATGTTACAGAATCAAAAGTTTATATTTCAAATCTTTCATAAAATGGACTTTCTCTGATTAGTTAGGATAATTTCATTTGCATTTTAAATCATACATGGTAGAAACAACAGAACCTTGATAGCTGGAATATTTCTATATCATGATACAATCTATGATATTCTAATCTATGATACAAAAAGTTTTACTTTCTCTGGAGCTGTTGTCTTGGACTCTGGTCAATTCTGGCTGTTTCCTTTCATGGGCTGACAGTTTGTCCAGGAATAACGTTTCAATCCTACTAATGAAGCACAAGCAATTAGATATATAGGTATTTAAACAGTATTAGTTGTTATGGTAGGTTACTTTGGTACAGACACAGATATTTGGATGGTATGTTAATCCATAAATTACATTTTTTTTCTGTAAGATATGACAGGGTCTTACTGTGGCTTATAATATCTCCTAACCACTAGAGGATGTAAGCTTGTGGCATCAGCCATGGGTTATTCCTCCAAGGAGAGAGCTAATAGCCAATTAGATTTGGGATATACAGGCATATGGCTGCCACTGCTGCACAGGATTTCCAGGCAGGTGAGGTGTAGCTGGTGCTGAGGGAGGAGTCTTTCTTGACTCAAGGAGACCTATATTTGCTTTATTGGTTTAGTGGCCTTTGGTAACACTCTCAGGTATTCCAGAGACCAACTGTACACTTGCAAGTGCGGTCTCAATGCATCTTTCCCATGCTTACATCAGGTCTTCGACAGCAGGGCCTTATCACCTCTCTTCTTGCAGGTATCCCAGTTTACAGGCAAGAAGCCTTTACCCTTTGGGGGGGGAGCTTGGATCCCTTGGCCAACATCTCCTTGGTAGAATAATCCATTGCTTATATCAGAGCTCTCCCTGTATTAATATATTTTGCTTAAGTGCATAACTTAAGGAGACTTTAGTATTATATTTGGATCTGAATAGAGAAGAATCCTTTTTCATAGTTCCTACGCCTACTTGAATGGAAACAGCCAGAATTGACCAGAGTCCAAGACAACAGCTCCAGAGAAAGTATACTGTTTTGCTTCCCATCCACCTATGCCCCTTTTCTAAGCCTAGGGAACAATCTGCAGAAGAGGGGCCATGATAGAATGTAAGGGCTGCGATTGGGGTGAATGGCGAAACTACAGCAATATAGTCTGGACAATCGTCTGATCAACTTGATTGAACATACACGCCCCCCCCCCCAGCTGGATGGTGGGACCCATGGGCTGTGTGGATTTGGGCACAACTGCTTTCAAATTGGTTTTACATGAAGGATGCTTGTACTCATAAATTATTACTTATTGTTAAAAAAATGAAAAAAATAAAGTAATAAAAAAATAAAAAGTTTTACGACTCTGCCTTTGGACTGAATATGAAGGACTCATCAACAAAAGTAAAACAGACAATGTTGAATAAGCATTTGTTTGATAGCCAGGACCTTATAGGCAAATTCTAGTGGGGACTTGAGGCATAATTAGGAGATTTACTAATATTTATTGGAGCTGATTTTAGGTTTATTTACCTGAGTCTTTCAACTAATAAACAAAAAATGATCTATTGTAAACTAGTATTTCCTTTATTCATAGAATAAACAGTTTTTAAATTTGTTTTTTGGCTTTTCGGCCTTCAACTCCAGGTCCATCTGAGTCCATCCCAATAAGTACCAGTGAATGGAACTAGAATCCCTACACCTAACACAGGAATGGGAGAAAATATTTGGGCTAGAGAACTTCAAGTTTTCTCAAACTTCTGAATTATTTTCATATTCTCATATTACGTGGGAATAAAGAAGTTATATTTGCAAGGTATAAATTATTTGTAGAACAAATTGTATTTTTTCTATTTGATGAAGATGTAGTATTGTATGGAAAGATTTAATGCTGTCTATGTTTCAATTATGTTTCTTCTAAAGAATGCCAGAGAGTGTTACCAAAGGCCACTAAACCAATAAAGCAAATACGGGTCTCCCTGAGTCAAGCAAGACTCCACCGTCAGCACCAGCTACACCTCACCTGCCTGGAAATACTGTGCAGCAGAGACAGCCATGTGCCTGTATATCCCAAATCTAATTGGCTATTGGCTCTCTCCTTGGAGGAATAACCCATGGCTGATGCCACAAGCTTACATCCTCTACAGGTTAGGAGATGTTATAAGCCACAGTAAGACCCTGTCATATTTAACAGGGGGGAAAATTGTAATTCATGGATTAACATATCCAAACATGTGTCTATGCTAAAGTAACCTACCATAACTATTAGTGCTGCTTAAATACCTATATATCTAATTGCTTGTTCTTCATTAGTAGGATCGAAAGGTTATTCCTGGACAAACTGTCAGCCCATGAAAGGAAACAGCCAGAATTGACCAGAGTCCAAGTCAACAGCTCCAGAGAGAGTGGACTGTTTTACCTCTCATCCACCTGTGCCCCTTTTCTAAGCCTAGGGAACAACCTGCGGAAGAGGGGGCGTGGTAGAATGTAAGGGCTGCGATTGGGGTGAATGGTGAAACTACAGCAATGTAGTCTGGACACTCATTTGATCAACTTGATTGAACAAACAACCTGTCACCCCCCACTGGATGGTGGGGCTGTAGGTGTTTGGGCACAACAGCCTGCAGATAGGTTTTGCATGAAGGATGCTTGTACTCATGGATTATCACTTATAGCTAAAAAATGAAAAAAAAAAAACAGAGAAAGATGCAGGACAGTTATGGCAGAATGCATGATCTGGGATGGGATGGGGGTGGGGGGGGAAGAGAAAGGGAAATAAGTCTGAACTGAATTGGAAAAAATGTATGAAATGCACAAAGCATCAATAAAAATTAAATTAAAAAAAAAAGAATGGATATATACTAGAAAAGGAAAGAATGCCTAGAAATTCAGCAAGGTTTCATGTAATTGAGAAAATAATTTTTATTAATAATTCTTGATATACTCTTTAAATATGGTGTTTAAACATCTGTGGACTAGCCCAGGCCAAGCCAAAGAACTCCCCTCAGAAGTCTACTCTTACACCCTTTCTGAAGAGTTCATAAACTTGCCCTTGGTCAGGACATCCCCTTACCAAGTGGTTCCTTTCATGGGTCATTTCTCCAACCTTAGGATTCTTTATGTTTTTCTTTTATGTCCTTTTCATAGTTAATATCCATGGTTACTCTTTCTTGATATGCAATGTCCTTGTTTAATTAACTACTGAAAGTTCTTTCTTTTGATTGGAGTTTGACAGATACAGATAACTCAAAGCATTTTGAAAAAGTTATTGAAAAGCCAACAGCATCTCAAAGCATCTAAAATTAAGAGCTGGTTAAGCAAAAATGTTGGTACTTTATCTGTTTATACACAAAGTGAAGGCCATGGTTCCAAATCTAGCATTTTTCAGGTAGATGCTATCATTTCACAAAACTGATGCTGAAAATTTCTTTCCTCCAGGTCAGCACAGCTATTTATGTGATTAACCAATTATTTATTTTGGGTATGCTTTCTGTTTTAATTACTGAATTTTATCAAATTTTCTGATTTATTTTTTGAAGTATGTTGTTTAAAACATTGCTGAATACTATATAAAAGAACATTCAAGTGTGGATACAAATATGTATTAATGTTTGATCATCAAAAATCCTAAGAATAGCCGGGCGTGGTGGTGCACGCCTTTAATCCCAGCACTCAGGAGGTAGAGATAGGTGGATCTCTGTGGGTTCAAGGCCAGCCTGGTCTACAGAGTGAGCTCCAGGACACCTGGCACTAAAAGGGAGACCCTGTCCCAAAAACACCAAAAAAAAAAAAAAAGGCTGGCAACTGCTCTTTTCTAAGGGGTTAGATGAGCACATATAAAATCTTTATACATGCAATCATTTAATAATGGATATTTTAAATATGTTAGTCACATTTATAAAACTAAAAACAAAAAAGGCAAATTCTATCAGGCTAAAAAGAAAAGAAAAAAAGCGTGAAATTCTAAGTAGAATTTTTAAGTGCTTGATTTAATAGTTANATATATATATATATATAAACATTGTTGAAAGTAATTTTAGTAAATTTTTTTTGTCTTTTTGAGATAGGATCTCCCTGTAGTCCCAGCTGTCCTGGAACTCACTCTGTAGACCAGGCTCGCCTTGAACTCACAAAGATCTGCCTGCCTCTGCCTCCCAAGTGCTAGGATTAAAGGCATGCACCACCACACCCGGCTGAAAGTAATTTTAAAAAAGACTCAAAAGCAGAAAGATGTTCTGTGTTCATGGGTTGAGAGGATTTTTATTTATTTTTTTTATTCACCTTTTTATGTGTATGAATGTACTGTCTGCATGCAGGTTTGTGCACCCGTGTCATGCAGTGCCATAGAGATCAGAAGAGGGTCTCAGATTCTCCTGGAACTGGAGTCAAAGATGGTTCTTAGCACTATACGGGTGTTGGGGATGGAAGCCAGGTCCTCTGCAAGAGCAGTTGGTGCTCTTAACCACTAGGCCATTTCTCCAGCCCCCAGAGGATTAATTTTAAATATCTATGATTTGCTAAGAGTATGATAGGTTCATTCATTCCCTATAAAAATAGCAATGGTTGGGGCTGGAGAGATGGCTCAGCGGTTAAGAGCGCCGACTGCTCTTGCAGAGACCCCGGGTTCGATTCCCAGCAACTATATCGTGGCTAAGAACCGTCTTTAACTCCAGTTCCAGGGGAATCCGATGCCCTCTCCTGGCTTCCATGGCATTGCATGACACAGGTGAAAAAAAACCGATGGCATTCTTCCTAGAAATAGAAAAAAAAATAGCTGAAAATTCATTTAGAAGTACAAGATACTGCAATTTGCCAATGGCATATCTCCCCCCAGTAAGAATATCTATATCAAAAACAACAACAACAAAAACTTAAGATAACAAGTGTTTGTGAGGATGTAGAGAAATGGACAAAATTGTATGCTTGACAAAAGTATAAACACATACAGCCATTGTGCAAAACAGTTTGGAGTTTCCTCAAAAATAAAAACAGAATATGGTCCAAAAAATCATACTACTGTGTATAAATATATGTGTATGTATATACATGTATGTAAACTATATGAAATCAATATATTTAAGGAATAGCTGGATTCTCATGTTCATAATAGTCAAAAATGGGAATAATCCAATTGTCAATCAATGAATGTACAGTGATAATGTAGTATATATTCAGCCACAGAGAGTAAAATCCTGAACTTCTCAACAGCATAGATTGAACTGGATCTCAGTATGTTAAATGAAAATGGCAGAAAAAGAAAGACATGTGGTATATGATATCATTTTCCTGTGGAATATAAAAGCATTGATGACAGAGCAGCTGACAGTACAGCCATTGCCACTCACAGTTGTGGGGATGGGTGGAGAGAAGATGATTAGTTGGTCTCACTTCCACTCTCCTCTCACTAGGAGCCAGTGGTTCTGCTGTACTGCTGCACACAGAGTTACTACAGATATAAAACTAGTATGTAAAAACCCTAGAATAAATATGAAGAAACAATCATTTGAGGAGACATTTTTAACATTAAACAATATACAATGTATAGGTATTGAATTATCATCTGGTATTATGTTAATCTCTGTAATAATTTTATATAACAGTAAAATTTAATTGAAATGAAAATAACTGCCAAATTTAAGATTGCAAAAACATTTCATGAGTGTTTTCTTTTTTTCATTGTTTTACAAATTGAAATTTATTTTTGTATTATAACTGATATATATATATAGATTAATTTTACCCCTCTGATTTCATTTATTTAAGAGTGTATTTTTACAGGGCTGGAGAGGTAGCTCAGTGGTTAAGAGCATTGGCTGCTCTTGGAGAGGACCCAGTTGCCAGTTCAGTTCCCAGCACCCACATGGAGGCTAACAACCATACTTCAGGTCCAGGGGATCCTATTCTTCTTTTGACTTTCATGTTCATTGCATGACATGGGTGCACTCGTATACATGTAAGAAATACATTCATACACATAAAAAGGAACAATTTTTTAAAGTATATATTTAACTTAAATTATCATAAATACTGCTAATATTCAAAAATATATTTTACATATATTTGGTTCTTTTTTGAATTATGTTTTATTTCATATATCTAGAAATATAGTTTATGGAAATGTGACAAATGGTATGCATTTTACATACCTCATATGTAGCATACATATACCTGCATATTACATATGCAAGGCATAATACACAGTGTATTCATTGTTTTTTATCACACGTGCTCTGTACATATGTAACTTGGATATTTACTGCATATGTCATCACATTTAGTATCATCATTTGTAATAGAGTGAGAGGGAGGAAGACAGTTATAAAAATCTTTCATTTTTTAACTTAATTGCTAATTTTGGTAGATCTACTGATTATTGTCCTTAAAAGCTATTCTACTTTTTAGAACTTTTGACAGTTTCACACATGTCTATATCATATTGCAATGCTATTAACTCCGTATTAAACTCTCCTGTCCCCCTCTCACTTCTGCTGCCCCCATTCCTGTTCCCAATGATTCCCTCATAGTTTCATGCTTTTCTGCAGGGAGGAGTCTCCGAGTTTGTTTTCTTGCATGAAGAATGACTATGAAGTTATTTTATTATTTTTTTCATGATCAAGTTGGCTTTATTCCAGAGATGCAAGAATGATTCTATATAGGTAAGTCAATAAATGTCATAAATCATATAAATGGACTCAAATACAAAAATCACAGAGATATCTCAATACATGCAGAAAAGGCCTTTGACAAAATTTAAATAGTCCTAAAGGGAATTAAACTTGTGGGAACATATATTAACATAATAATAAAAGTTACATACAACAAACTGACATCCATCCTCATGCAAAAATGGAGAAATAATTCAAAGCATTTCTCTTAAAATTAGGAACCTGTCAAGGTTGTCCACTATCTCCACTCCTTTTTAATAGAGTGCTTGAATTTCTTGCTACAGCAATAAGACAAGAGAAGGAAATTACAGGAGTTATTTACTAGAGCAAGTGCAAATTACCAGTGGTTACACTGAATCAAATAACTTCCCCTCCCTAGAAACCATGAACTGCAAGAATCTCCTCAGGAAGGCTGGGACTCATAGCTTCACCTGCCCTGCAGTCCATGGTGGAATGACGAAGGACCCCATCTGTGTCAGCCTCTGCTGGTGGCCACAGCTACTGAGTGTTCATGTCCAGAAGGCAACACTCCCCCCAATGCTCTGGTCATTCTACCTTCCACAAGGCTGGGGTACATATACCCTGTTTAGGGTTCAGCACTCAACAGTTACTCATTCTTAGGACTCTGATCAGTTATGAGTTTCTTCATTAACTATTGCTCACTGCAAAAGAAGATTCTTTGAGCAAGGCTAAGAGCAGATTCAGTAGATGGATATAAACATATATTCTTGCTTGTATGTCCACTTAAGAAAATCATTAGTGGATTCCTGTCATTTATTTTTTTTTATTTTTTTAAATTTAATTTTATTTATTTATGTGTATGAATGTACTGTTTGCGTATAGGTCTGTGCACCCGTGTCGTGCAATGCCGCGGAGGTCAAAAGAGGGTCTCGGATTCCCCTGGAACTGGAGTTCTCCTGGAACTGGAGTTCTCCTGGAATTGGAGTTACAGACGGTTCTCAGCCGCCATGTGGGTGCTGGGGACCGAACCCGGGTCCTCTGCAAGAGCGGTCGGCGCTCTTAACCGCTAGGCCATCTCTCCAGCCGCGATTCCTGTCATTTATATGTGACTTCCTGACCACTGGAATTTTTAAAAATTTCTTTTAGTTGATCAAATAAAAGTCCAGTCTATATTTCTGTAGTTTTATAATTCACCCCAATCGCAGCCCTTACATTCTACCACACCCCCTCTTCCACAGATTGTTCCCTAGGCTTTAGAAAAGGGACACAAGTGGGCAAGAAGCAAAGTAGTCTACTTTCTCTGGAGATGTCGTTTTGGACTCTTATTTGAGCAACATGATAGTACATACAAACCCCTCCAGCTGGACAATGGGGGCCTCGGGCTGTATAAGTTTGGGCATAGCCACTTGCAAATTGGTTTTATTTGAAGGATGCTTGTATTCATTATTTATTACTTATTATTAAAAAATAAATAAAAAATTAAAAAAAATTCATTTAGTTTTATTTTATGTGTATGGATGGTTACCACATACCTCCATTCCCCTCATCCATAGACTTTGAGCAGGCTTAAGAAACCAGGTCAAAAAAAAAAGATACCAGGCATGCATTCCCTCTCATGGAGCAGGCCTCAAATCTGATAAGAAAGAGGTTCATTACCTCTAGAATAGCCCTGCCACTATAGTACCGGTGGTTACATCTTGCCTGCCAGGCAGGTATTGTGACATGCAGGGTCCATAGGTGTGTAAGACCTTTGATAACCTTTCTTCTCTAGCATACTGAATAGCACAGTCTAGAAATGTGAAGGGTATCCAGCAGAGAGGGAGTTTCCAGCTCAATTGTAGCTTGACTTCTCTGTGCTCTGTAGCCAAAGTGTATGATATACTCAGCAGTAGTCTTCCTATCTAGTTTGGGCCGGAACCAAGAGTTACAATAGGCTGAACTGTTTTGGGAAACTCTGGGGCCTCTCTGGACAATAACTCATGGAGAGGGATCCTGTATCCGGCCTTGGGATTTTCATTTCAATACCAATGGTTTGGGGAGCAGATTGTCCACTCATGCACAGTAGTTCCCCCCTTCCAACTCTTCCATATTATGTGTGTTAATTATCTTATAAAGTAGTAGGTTTAAATATGGTTTTATCCTACATCCTTAATTCTGGTTAAACACCTCCTTACTTCTACATTTTCCTCCATCCCACTCAACCCCTATTCTGATTTAAGCCCTTTTATAGCTAGTATTCCCCAAAGTTAATATAACATCTGATTTACTAATCCCATTAACGTTTTTCCCCCTCTCTACCCACAGTGGTTTCTTTCATCCTCTATGGCTTTTACAGACCCTCACTCCAACTTAAAAACACACATCTAAAGATAAATTAGAGTTAGGATGCATGTGTGAGAGAGAACTTAACATTTGTTTTTATGGGCTTGAGCTATCTTATCCAAGGTAACATTTTCTGTTCCATTCATTTTCTTGACAATTTCACAATTTCACCTTAATAATTTTGTTGTGTATGTGTATCACATTTTCATCACACATTTTCATCAGTTGATGGACATCTAGCTCTTCATTCAGGATTCCATTGGCTTGATATTGTCGGTAGCATGGCAGTGAATATGGATGTGCAGGTTCCTCTACTGCAGGGTATGTTTGGTAAATACTGAGGTGTGGAATAACTGGGTCACACGGTAGTTTTACTTTTAACCTTCTGAGAAACCTCCACAATATCTTCCATAGTGGATTCACAAGTTCACACATCCACCACATTCTTTTCCCAGCTTCCCCACATTCTTTCCAGCATTTGATTTTATTTGCTTTCTTGGCAGTGGCCATTCTGATTGGGATGAAATGGAATCTGAAATTAGTTTTTATTTGCATTTCCCTATTTTTGACTTAATGATCATTTTAGTTGCATTCTTTTTTATGTTTGGGAGTTCATATTTTTCCTTTAATTTTATATTACTCTAATATATGAATACACACCCTTCATACAGATACCACAATTACAAAGTCTGAAAATAAGTGGTCAGTTAATTCTAGAGCCTGTTAAGGAATTCACATTATAACAGCATAGTTGCCTTCAGATAAAAAGAAATATAACATTAACTTTTCTCAGCTTGCCCTTTTCAACTAGGGATTTGGTGCTAGCATCCACAAATGAGGGATACCATTAATCATTTGTTTTTCTGGGACTGTGTTACTTTACTTAGCATAATGGCTTCAAGTTCCATCCATTTACCTGCAAACTTCATGATGCCATCTTTCTTTACTGCTGCATAGAATTCCATTGTGTAGATGTACCACATTTCCTCTATCTATTTGCCAGTTGAGGGACACTTGGGTTGCTTCCACTATTTGCTATTGTGAAGAGAGCTGCAATAAACATAGGTATGCATGTATCTCTGAGATAGGATGAGTCTTGTGGGTATATACCCAGGAGTGGTATGACTGGGTCAGATGGTAGGCTCATTTTCAGTTTCTTGAGAGTTTTCCACACTGCTTTCCATAGGGGTTGTATGGGTTTGCATTCCCACCAACAGTGGATGAGTGTTCCCCTTTCCCCACAACCTCTCCAGCATTTGATATCCTTTGTTTTCCAGATAATAGCTAGATTTATGGAGTAAGATGAAATCTTAAGGTGGTTTTAATTTGCATTTCCTTAATTATTAGCCATGTTGAATACTTTTTAAGATGTTTCTCAGCCATCTTCTTCATTTGTGAAGTCTCTGTTCAGCTCTTTATTCCATCTTTTTTATTTTTCATCATTATCATTATTGGTCTTTTCTAGACAGGGTCTCCATATAACCCCAGCTTTCCTGGAACTCACTCTGTAGACCAGACTGGCCTTGAACTCACAAAGATCCACCTGCCTCTACCTCCCAAGGCGTAAGCCACCATGCCCAGCTTTACACTATCATTAAAAAAAAAATTTTTTATTGTTGGGCTGGAGAGATAGCCTAGTGGTTAAGAGCACTGATTTCTCTTGCAGAGGACCTGGGTTCAATCCCCAGCACCCACATGTCTGCTGAGAACCATCTGTAACTCCAATTCCAGGAGAGCTCCAATTCCAGGGGAATCCGAGACCCTCTTCTGACCTCCGTGGCATTGCAAGACACGGGTGCACAAACCTACATGCAGACAGTACATTCATACACATACAAAAATAAATAAAATTTAAAAAATTAAAAAATATTTTTTTATTGTTAAAACTTTTTCCACAAGTCATACATCATTTCTCAATCGAATCTAGAGTCACTTCACTTTCCATGGCCCCCACCCCACCTGAGTCCCCCCACTCTTCAATATATGTCCTGCATCTTTTTCTCAGTCTTTCCAGAGGTTTTTTTTTCAGTTCTTTTGTTTTCCAACTTGTATTGCCACAGTATACACACACACACACAGACACACACACACACACACACACACACACACATATATATATATATATATATATATATAGCTGTATATATATACACACACACACACATAAATATATACATACATCTTTTGAGTAGGTCATTTGTTTTCTTCTTCCTTTGTTTTTTGAGTAGTTTATACACTTTGGATGTTAATGCTCTATCAGATGTATCACATGAAGTTTTCCTCCCACTCTGTGTGTTTTCTCTTCACTTCATTGATTGCTTCTTTTGCTGTACAGAAGACCTTGACTTTAATGTTTGCGCAACTGATGTCTGATTTAGAAAGTCTTTTCCTACACCTGTGTCTTGTAGGTTATACCAATGTTTTCTTCTATCATTTTCAGAGTTTTAGGTTTCACATTGAGGTCTTTGATCCATTTGGAGTTGACTTTTGTACATGGTGAGAGGTAGGAGTTTAATTTTAATCTTCTACAAGTGGTGATCTTGTTATGTCAATACCATTTGCTGAAGATGCTATCTTTCCTCCATTTAGTCTTCTTGGACCCTTTGTTAAATATCTGGTGGCTGAAATTGGGTCTGCTCAGGTTTGGATCCTCAATTTTATTCCATTGATCTACAGGCCTGTTTTTGTGCCAATAACAGGCTGTTTTTATGACTATAGCCCACCCTGAGCAAAAAGAGCAATACGGGGGAGTTGCCATACCAGACTAGTTACATTCTTAACACATTAAAATATTGTTTTTCTCCAGAGCTTAATTTATATTTTTCCAATATCACTCTCTTTTGATTGATGTTGCATATGTCTCATTGTGTTTGCACCCTTCTCCATTTGAATACATTTCCTGAGAGTTTATGTACATGACATATGGAAATATAAACACATACATAATATGCTGGATAGCTTTGGTGTCAACTTGACACACCTGGGTTGAGGGAGCCTCGGTTGGGGAATTGGCTCCATTGGATTGGCCTGTGGCCACATCTGTGGTGTATTGTCTTGATTGTTGAGCAGTGACAGTATAAGAAGGCAGGCTGGGCATGAGCCAGAGAGCAAGCCAGTAGAGAGCAAGCCAGTAACCAGCACTCCTCCATGGCCTGTGCTTCAGCCCCTGCCTCCAGGTTCCTGCCCTGAGTTCCTACCTTGGGCTCCCTATATGATGAACTGTGACCCAGGAGATGTAAGCTGAATAAACCCTTTCCTCCCCAAGTTGGTGTCGGTCAGAGTGTTTTGTCACAGCAATGGAAGACAAACTGGGACACATAATGATAGAGAATTTTACATGCAATTTTATTCCTTAAAATTGAACAAATGTTAGCTGGGGTGGTGGCACACACCTTTAATCCCAGCACTTGGGAGGTAGAGGCAGGCAGATCTCTGTGAGTTCAAGTCCAGCCTGGTCTACATAGAGAGTTCCAGGACAGTTGGGGTTGCAGGGAGATCCTGTCTCAAAAAGACAAAAAAAAAAAAAAATTGAACAAATGAAACATATGTCAGACTATTTGGAGACCTAGAATTCTTATATGAAACACAGTTAGATGACTGCTGATATTTTTGGGAGAGAAATAGATTTATTATTTAGAATGAATGAAAACGCTTAAAATACTTGAAGAAATAACATAGTTAGGTAAAGATAATATTTTTTTAAATCCCCAGAATAGAACTTTACAATAAATTCAACTGATTTTTGAAGTAGTAAGGAAATTTTGTTGGTACTAACAGGAAGTTAGAATATTATTTGAGGGCTGGAGAGATGGCCTAGCAGTTAAGAGCACTGACTGCTCTTGCAGAGGACCTGGGTTTGATCTCCAGCACCCACATGGCGGCTGAGAACCTTCTGTAACTCCAATTCCAGGAGAACTCCAGTTCCAGGGGAATCCGAGACCCTCTTCTGACCTCCGTGGCCTTGCATGACACTGGTGCACAGACCTACATGCAGACAGTACATTCATACACATACAAAAATAAATAAAATTTAAAAAATTTAAAAAAAGAATATTCTTTGAATATTAATTGAAAATTATTTTTCTCAGTCTATTAATAACAAGCAATATTTTTCCTTTCATATATGTATATTAGTTGATTAAAATAGCCATAATATCCCATTTTTATTCCCTTAAAAATTATTTCATAAAACGTAATTACACTCACTGGAGGGTGACTACAATTCCCTAAAGGACTGCTGCTGCAGTAAAGTCAGCTTCCTGGGATCAGCACAGCAGCCTTTATATCAACTGTCTTAGGCTGCTGTAATGGTCAAGGGTGGGAGGAACAGAGCCAAAGCAAAATTATATTATAAACATTTTTAGTATGAAGATTCATATCAGAAAATGAGGTGCTTACATACAAACTGGAAGGTCTTACATCTGATGAAAACAAGAAAATGGAAAATATTAATGGTGTAAGTATTAAATGTGCATTACAAACGTATTGTGGGACTAGAGAAATAACTGGGGAACTTTTTGAATGCAAAACCAGCAACTTAAAGTTAACAAGGAGAAAGTTGTCTTAGTAGGACTGGACATTCCACCCATCAGGGATGCAGTTCTCTTCTCCACCTCTCTGGACATTCTCCCACTCCAGTGTCTTTGAGTAATGATGAAAGGACTTGAGTCAGGACCATAAACACAGGGACTACCTTACAACCCTTTTCTGCTCCTCAGAGGTTTTCATGGCTTCCATTCAGAGAATTTTCAGCCATTAAATGAAAAAGATTATTGGTTATCAAAATTTTCCCTTTAATGAAGAATAGGAATAAATAGAACAATGTAAGTTTTGCTGGTAAACTTATAAATAAGCAAATATTATAAGTTAAAATAAAGACAAGAACAATTATGCATGCTGTAGTTTCAGAATTTGACTCATTTTAGAGGTATTTGTAACATAATACAGAGTTTTATATAGCTAACTTGTTTTTATACCCAAAGTGGAAGAAATTATCTTATGAGATATGTTGAAATCTGAAAATTATTCTCTCTGTAAGTTACAATACCAAGTGTCAATGATTAGCAAAATATTTTTGAGTGTTCTGTTTAGAGTGACATAAATTCTGCACATTGCCATGGTATATCATGGCCATATGCCTTTTGTGGTTATAAATTTTAGAAAGGAAACTAGTTTTAGAGACATCAAGTTCTATGCCAAGTTATAATTATATCTACAAGTGGAAAACTACCTTAACCATGAGGAAGAAAGTGAGTTTTAACTTGAAGCTGACCTGTTTTCCTTGATTTGGAAATTATTGAAGATTATTTGAAGAGAACTTTCCTGTTGTCTGCTTTATTTGAACTATGAAGACTAAAATCAATATTGGTTACCAGATACTAAAATACTGAAATTTTAAAGAAATTTGGATGCTTCAAAAAGAAACCTATCAAAGATGAGTTTTATAAAAATTACAAAAGCATTAACATGTAAACAGAACATATTGTTTTCTCCCTCCTCTTCCTGCTTCTTACCTTCATCCACCTCAGCTCTCAGCTCTCTGTCTTTCCACACCACAAAAGAAATGTCCATTATTTTCCACCCTGAAATGGCATCGGGTTTAGTATTTTACACTTTAGCTAGGAAACTGAGGAGTTAAAGGACTTCTCTGGGTTTCATTCCTTGCTTTGGAATCCTATTGTTCTGCAATAAACATTACAATATTAACTTTTATAATTTGTCCCTAAACTTCTTAGTCTTTAGAATAATTCACCATTATAAATGTACATATTTAGATACATTAAACACAGTGTTAAAAGAAAAACAAGACTTTAAGATAAAATTCACACATTGCTTAGCTTTTCTCTTTGGAGAATCTATCATGCATTTGAAATACACTTCATTTACTTAAATTTTTTCCAAATGGATAATTTATGAAGTGTTATGACTTTTGACAAGTTCAGTTGTGCTTAACTTTTGCAGACAAGAACAAAAAGACAGTTGAAAGATGCTGAAAGCCTATTGGTGATGTCTGGACTATTAGCATTGTTCTTTACATGATATAATGTGAATTTTTACTAGTGTTAAAAATAATCAAATGAAATATTCAAGTAACACTCTAAAACAAAAGAAACATGAAACAAAATATAGGGATTCTAGGATCTTCCAGCAGCTGGTCTACCAGAGGTGTGCCTTCACCTTGTGGACACAGTGTGGGAGAGGCTAAGAGGCACCTGCTCCTCAGGAATGCCTGTTCTGGTGAAGTCAGCTACCACTGGGGCCAGTGGAAAAAGCACTCAAAGTGGCTACACCAGCTTGGAGTTCTGGAATAATCACAAATAATCATGAATTGCTTTCAAAGAGGCAACAAAACAAAATTGTGTTAGGGGTTATTGGACACCAAATAAAAATCACTATTAATACACTTGGAGAAAAGGAAAGGCCAAGCATGTATATGAATATGAAAAAATGAAATTGTAAGTGAATGATGTTAGCTAGCTTAATGGTGGTGATTATTTCACAAAGAATATGTACAATGTATTTTCTTTCTTGATCTGTGCATCTTTTCCTAAGTATGATATAATTTATATCTAAGTATATCTATTTTACAGATTGCTACTGTTTACAAAGTACATGCCAATATAGTTTTCTGTATATGAATTAAGTATACTACAATGCCAGTCCTGGTGATATTTTCCTGATTTTATTTTTATTTAGGTGACGGAGCACTGGATACATGGCTCACAGTAATGAATCCACGGTATCTGAATTTGTGCTTCTGGGACTCTCCACTTCTTGGGGACTTCAGATTTTATTTTTTGCCATCTTCTCTGTTGTCTATGTGACATCAGTCTTGGGCAATATAATGATCATTGTGATCATTTTCTCTGATTCTCATTTGAACTCTCCTATGTACTTCTTGCTCAGTAACCTTTCGTTTATCGATATCTGCCAGTCTAACTTTGCTACTCCCAAGATGCTTGTGGACTTTTTTGTTGAGCATAAAACTATCTCCTTTGGGGGTTGCATGACTCAGATATTTCTTCTTCATAGTTTTGTTGGGAGTGAGATGATGTTGCTTGTAGCTATGGGATTTGACAGATTTATAGCAATATGTAAGCCATTGCACTACAATCTAATTATGACTCAGAGACTATGTATAATTTTTGTGTCTGTTTCCTGGGCAGTGGGTATTCTCCATTCTGTGAGCCACTTGGTTTTTACAGTGGATCTGCCATTCTGTGGTCCCAATGAAGTGGACAGCTTCTTTTGTGACCTTCCCCTGGTGATAAAACTGGCTTGCATGGACACGTACAAAATGGAAATTATGACCCTAGCCAACAGTGGCCTGATATCACTGAGCTGTTTTCTGGCTTTAACTATTTCCTATACCATCATCTTGATCACTGTCTGGCACCAGTCCTCCAGTGGGTCATCCAAGGCACTTTCTACATTAACTGCTCATATCACAGTGGTAATTCTGTTCTTTGGGCCTTGTATTTATTTCTACATATGGCCTTTTAGCAGACTTTCTGTGGATAAGTTCCTTTCTGTCTTCTACACCATTTGTACACCTTTACTAAATCCCATCATATATTCTCTGAGAAATGAAGATGTTAAATCAGCCTTTCGGAAATTGCGCAACAGTAATGTAAATGCCTAGAAAAACTAAGAATTTCTGTGAGAGACAGCATCATGCTTAACTGGCAAGAAGAGGCTTTAGTGGAGTCTAGAGTCATGACCATTACCTTTACAAGCCATAGAAGTTACACAAATGATATTTTTCCCCAAACGTAAGGTAATTACATAAAACAATAACAGGATTGAGTTAAATATTATTTTAGGTGACATTTTTCATCGTTTATAATTATAAACTGAACATTGCCCTGAAAGTATTTTTTAATGATATTTGAAAAATATCTTAAGAATTATAAAATTCCAACGGCTAGAGAGATGACTCAGTGGCTAAGAGTAATTCTTTCTCTTATAGAGGACACAAGTTCTGTTCTCAGTACCCACTGTTGGGTGTCTCAGAATTGCCTGTAACTCCAGCTCCATAGGATCTGATACCCTCCCCTGGCCTCCGTGGACACCTGCACACCAATGGCATACATTCACACAGGGCACGAGCAAACACATAAATAATCAATCATAAAATTAGAAAAAATCTAGTATATAAGAATTTTATTGTTGTCACTAAACTTGGGATTCGCGTTTATTGAACACAGATTCCTTTTTCTCTTTTAATCAAAATTTACACCAAAGAGAATTTATGATGCATTTACTATTTATAGAACCATTGCATAGATTTATACAGTAAAAGTGTATTCTATTTCATAACATAAACCTTACCTCATTAGTATGTGTTTGTTTGATTATCCTTTTCCTTGAATAGTGACTATTTTGATTTTTGTAGTTTAGTTTATTATGTATTTGTTTATCTATAGTATTTGCTATGTATTTTTATATATGAAAGTTTTATGTTTTCTTTTATATTATTTAATTTAGATTATTTGAATGAAATACTTTGTTCTTTATGCACTTCATCACATTTATCTGCTTAATATTTTTACTTGCTATAAAACCTTCTAAATCTATGACACCAACAATATCTACTTATTTCCTAGTCTACATTATTTTTTAAAGATAAAGTGGTTGCAATTATTTTTATATTATTCAAAGAAAGTTGCAATTATCCTTGAACTAAATACATTAAATATTTAAGTTCAAAGAAAAAAGTAACACCAACATACAAATCATATAGTGGCCAGGTGTGGTGGCACACAACTTTAATCCTAGCACTCAGGAGGCAGAGGCAGGCAGATCTTTGTGAGTTCAAGGCCAGCCTGGTCTACAGAGTGAGTTACAGGACAGCTGGGGCTACAGGGAGACCCTGTCTCAAAAAGACCAAAAACCAAACCAAACCAAAACAAAAAAACCCCAAAAGCATATAGTGACATAAATATGTGAGTAAAGACCAAATCAATTATTTCGTGGTTCTTTGAAAACAGAATAAGGAGAGGAAAATTAACATGCATCTAATAATTAAAAAGAAATATTCCTATCAAATGCTGTTTTATTTCCTGGACATTTTCTTAAATATTTCTCTTTTAGATAACATTATAAAAATAGCTTTGTAACAAAATATAAATGCATTCTGATGAGAAAAACAGAAAGCACAAAGCTTGTTATTGTCATCACTGAGGTTCAGTATTTTAACTATATTCCAAGATTTCAGTTAATGATTATGCTCATAGATATTACATCTACCTACTGAGTCTTATTGCAAGTAGAAATTTAGGTATATCTCATGATTAAGCATCATAGCTTGTAGACCTTATAACTACATAGTTTCAGCCCATTTTATTCATATAATGCCAAACATGATGAGGATCTTGAGTTCTTTTTGTACATTTTTTTATATAATTCTACAACCATTTTGGATATACAATAAAGAGAAGCAGCAAGGATGTGCTTGGTAGTATGTGTTTTCTCTGTGCTGCTAGTGAAAATGGAAGGGAATTGGACATTTGATATTTCACTCTTCAGCTTGTCAGTATTCTCATATATAGGATGAAGTTTGTGGTAATTATGTCACAGAGGCTGCATGAAACCAGAGACTATAATGGGAATAACATGTCACAAAGTATGAAATATGCAAATATTTTAGCATTATTATTTTTAACAAGTAACAATGTATGATGAGTTTGAATTCTGAGGGTAAGATTTTTCTACCTCTGGCCATCAAGTAAAGTAAGCTGATAAGGCAGATATACATTCTGAACCATTGTTCTTTTCCATTTTATTAAAATGAATAACTCTCAATTCAGAATTTTGCAATAATCATCTATTAACCTAAACTTTACTAACCTTTATTTTTTATAGAATGCATTAGTTTATGGGGACTGTAAGTTTATACAAAATTAATAGTTTAAAAATGAAATAAATTTATTATTTTATAATTCCAATATCTTGTTGTCAGTAGAGTTACTCTTTTTGGAGCCTCAAAGAATAGACATTTCTCTGATAATTAATCTGATGAGTGCTTCATGTTAAGTTGACTTAACATGTCTGACAAAACAATTTAAGGCAGGAATGATTTGTTTAGGTTCATGGTGTGGAAGTACAGCCGATTGTGGAAGGGAAGGTATACTGGCTGTGGGGCCAGAAGTGGGTGGCTGTTTGCTTACATCTTTTACACCAGGAAGTAGAGATTGTTTCTAGAAAGAGAGTGAGATTATAACCCTCAGGGTCTCTCCTCAACAACTCACTTCCTCTCACTTGCAGTAATTTGTAGAAAATGTATAGGTATTATGTTAAATGAAGTAAGTTAAACAAGAATTGCATATAGTACAGAGATTGAGAAGTGGATGGGAAGTAGTTTTTCAAGAGCCATTCATTCGATTACACGATGTACACACACACACTGTATTGATACCATTCATGTGAACAATATATATGTGTTATTAAAAATTAAAGTGATATATTGTGATTATAAGCCAGTGAAATATTTTTCCTCATAATTTAGAAAACTCATAATTTGGAATACTTTCATATATGTAATATACCTAAAATATTTAAAAGACTGTGTACAAATCAATTTTAAAAGATAGGCATAAGGATGGAGAGATGCTTCATTGGTTTAGAGAATGTACTGCATTTCCAAAGGATCCAGCTTTGATTCCACATTGGGTGGCTCACAACCATCTGCAACTATAGCCAGGGGGTCTGATGCCTCTGGCTTCCACAGGCACCTGTACTGACTTGTACACACCTAAACACGAACACAAATATATACGTATTTAAAAACTTAATGAAATAATTAGACACAAACTTGGCCAGAGATTTTGCAAATAAAATAATTGACTATTTTAAAAATGATATGAAAAATGTATGCCTTTTATTAATAAATATAGGTAGAGAAATAAAAATGACAATGTGATATATGTCAGAATGGCTAAACATAAAATAAAAACATCACAAATCAGTTTTACTATTGCTGAATGCATACATTAATTTTTTTGTTTTTTTAAATTTTTAATTAATTTTTGTATGTGTATGAATGTACTGTCTGCATGTAGATTTGTGCACCCATGTCGTGCAATGCCTCGGAGGTCAGAAGAGGGTCTCGGATTCCCCTGGAACTGGAGTTCTCCTGGAATTGGAGTTACAGACGGTTCTTAGCTGCCATGTGGGTGCTGGGGATTGAACCCGGGTCCTCTGCAAGAGCAGTCGGTGCTCTTAACCGTTAGGCTATCTCTCCAGCCCAAATGCATACATTTGTATGACAATTTGGAAACTATACTTAAAATGACTTAACACAAACATGTTTATATATGAATATATGTATGCTCAACTACATATGTACATATTCTTTCATATACAGAAGATGCATATGCTATCACTCACTAATTCTATTGTGCTCTCCCAGTTATGTTTACATGTATTTTTTTTTCTAACAGGCAGGTCAAGAACGTTCATAGCATTCCTATTATTTGTATAAGAAAATTTTTATCAAGCTATGTATCAATGGATAATAGAATTAACAAATACATTATATATAGCATGCTGATAAAGGCATGTAATATAGTATTGATGATGAAAGATCTTGAATTGTATAAAAACATGGCTGGTGAGCAAAATATGTAACAAGTGCTGAATTACTGATTTCACATAAATAGGGAGAGAATGCATTAGAAACCAGAACAGAACAATGGTTACTTTTTAGCCAAGGAAATTATTGACGTAAAGGTAAAAATGAAAGAATCTTGGTAAGTTGGATTGTTTGACAGAACAAGCTGTCAAATGGTCATGGAGTTATGTTTATTCTGCAGAGTAGGACTGGATTTACAGGAGCTGCCATCTTATAATTAGATGAAAAAATAGGACTCTGACAAAACCCAATAACATTTCATGATTAAAGTCCTGGAGAATCTAGGACTTCCGAGTACATATCTCAATATAACATAGCAGAATAAAAGTCCACAGTAAACAGCATGTTAAATGGCGAAAACCTTGGAACATTTCCACTGAGATTAAGACAAGCACAAGAAATGACCACTCTATCAACACTGTTGAGTATAATTCTTAAAAGTCTTAGCTAGAGCAAATAAGCCAAAGGGAAGGAGATAAAGGGGGCATAAATAGAAAAGGAAGAATTTAAAGTATCTAGTTTAGATGATCTGACTCTGCACATAAAAAAACCCAAAGACTCCAATAGAAAACTCCTTAATCTCATAAAGACATTCATCAATGTAGCAGAATACAAAATTAATACAAAGACACAGTAGCCGTCATTCATATATATGAACCATAACCATATTAAGAAAGAAATAATAAAAATACCACTTACCATAGCCTCCAAAACATAACAAAGTCTTAGAATAAATCTAGAAGTGTATAGTGAAAAAAATTAAGACACTGACAAAAGAAACTGAAAACTATACCAGAAGATGGAAAGATTAATATTGTGAAAATGGCCACTCTAACCAATGTAATCTACATATCCAGTGCAACTCTTGTCAAAACTTTAATGCACTTCACAGAAATTGAAAAAATAATCTTATATTTCATATTGAAACAGAAAACATAGGCCTAGGAACCTGAGGCAAGACATGCCACAGGCCATGGGGAGCACCTAATAGTATTATTCTGCTAAATAAATATAATGATACACTGACTTCTAAAGAACTACTGTTATACCCATAGGTTACTGCATGTCTAAACTCTTATCAGAGAAGCTTCCCTATGTAGCAGGTGGTGATTAAC
The DNA here is from genome assembly GCA_009823505.1 of Rhizomys pruinosus. Lineage (NCBI taxonomy): Eukaryota > Metazoa > Chordata > Mammalia > Rodentia > Spalacidae > Rhizomys > Rhizomys pruinosus. Next base: position 64,594 of record VZQC01014020.1, on the reverse strand, counting down.
ATAGAGACCCACACCTGGCCAATGAGCAGATAATAAGAGGTTGCAGATTACTTATCCATGAATAGGACACTTATATCAAGCTTTTGTCTCCTAAGGCTCAGGGATCATTGTAGAACAGGGGGCAGAAAGCTTGTAAGAGCCAGAAGTACTGGGTGACAACAAGGAAACAGAGTATCCCAGACAGCTATGAAGTTATTCATATGAGCTCACACCAATGACAGTACGCAGAAGTGCCACAAAAAACCAAAGCCCAGTATAGACATGGGGAAGAGGGTAAGAAACCTAACCCTACCTAAGGAATGATTGACAGCCACTGGTGGCTGGGAGGTTGGGAGTGAGTCTCATTTATGTGTTGAGCAGTCTCCAGTGGATGGACCCACATCAAAGGGCATTTGGGGACACAACTTTGATTCTATAGGCCTTTATAGATATTACATATACATATACATATACATATACACATGCACACACACACACACACACACACACACACACACACATATATATGTGTGTGTGTGTGTGTGTGTGTGTGTGCGTGTGTATGAAATAGGGTGGGGGCAGAAGGGGGTGAAGATAGGTGAAGAGATCTAAATATGATCAAAATATAGGAATTCACACAAATTCCATGAAAATAAAATCCGTTATTTGTAGAAATTTGCTAAAATGTATAAAACAAATAGATGAAAAGTGTTTAAATAGATTCACCCCTACGATAGGACAATAATAACACGACCAGGCACCACAGGCTAACAAATAAAAAGTTCAGCACCATGAATGGGTTACCTATCTTGAAGCCGTTGGGCCGGTGGGTCACAGAAATCCCACAGCGTTGCAGTCTATTTCCATTGGTCTCGGTTTCCCTTCAGAGCTTGCTGGGAAGACTATTGCTGAAGATGGCACATACTTGAGTTATAGAACTTTGACATATAGCGCATAACATATACTCTTGGGTGTGTATCTATCCACAATGCTATGGATGACCTAAAAGGTCCACATACTTAATCTCTCTCTCTCTCTCTCTCTCTCTCTCTCTCTCTCTCTCTCTCTCTCACACACACACACACACACACACACTCTCATTCTTGCTCTTGCTCTCTCTCTGGGATGTTGGGCCCACTAACCCCACCATCCCTTGTCATGCTTGTGTTTTGTCTGGCTTGAGCCTGAGCAGGTCTTGCATATTCTCTAATGAGAGAGAGAGAGAGAGAGAGAGAGAGAGAGAGAGAGAGAGAGAGAGAGAGAGAGAATATTCTTTGTAGTCAGCTACTGCCTCTGGCTGTTACACTTTTGTATCCCTTCTTCCAAAATTAAGCCTCTGGGTGCGAGTCTTGTGAGGACAGGGTGTAATATAGATATCCCATTTACAGCTAAGCACTGTGTAGTCTCTTAATATCTGCATAATGACCAGTTGTGAGTTTCTTTGTCGATTGCCATCAGCTGCAAAAAGAAGCTTTTCATATGAGGGTTTTGAGAACCACAAATGTATGGGTATAATTATAAGCCATTTGGTTCTGTCAGATACTATGTCCATTTAACAGAATAATAGCAATAGTTTTTCTCCTAGGACCTATGAACTGTATAATAACAACAAGTTCTTGTCCCGGATAACAGTGTCAGGTGTGCAGTTCATCTTGTGGAGCAGGCCTTAAATGCAATCAGCAAATGTTTAGTTATTCCCTTCAGCTATTTATGCCACTATTGCACCATTTGGCATATCTTGCCATGTCAGTCATTACTGTATCTGGCAAGATTCACAAGCTGGATATGATTGACAATCACTTTTCTCCTTTATTAGCATATACAACATCTTCTATAACCATGAAAACTAGCAAGAAGGGATGGAGCTTCCAGGTCAGTAAGAGTTTGATTTCTGCATGTTCTAGGACTGATGGATGCAGAGCCTTCAGGAATAGAGTCTTACTGTCAAGTTCTGGAGGCTAAGAGCAATATGAATAACTCAGTGTTTGGGGGTCTATAGGACCTCACTAGCCGGGCTCTGAGAGTTTGGATATAACATATAGATACTAATCAAACAATTTATGAAATATTTTATTATTTTTATTTTATGTGTTTGAGTGTATTGCCTGCATGTATGTAAGTGCACCCATGTCATGAAACACCCTTGGAGGTCAGAGATTGTGTTGGATTCTCTGGAACTGGAGATACAGACTGTTGTTAGGTGCCATGTGGGTGCTGGGAATCAAATCCAAGTCATATGCAGGAGCAGCCAATGCTCTTAACCACTGAGCCATCTCTCCAGTCCCAGAGTTTCTTTTGAAAGTTAGTGTAATTATCAACTAAAAAACTAAAGTTTAAAATTAAATTATATGAAAAGTATTATGTGAGAAAATTTTATTTATTATATGAAAAATTAGGAAATACTTTTTATGAAGATAGTGAAAGCACTGGAATATTTTTAAACAGAAAAGCTTGGTTCAAATATGTTTAAAGTTCACTTGTGATAAATTAAGCAGATTGATTGTTAATCTATCTGAAAAGCTACAGAGCTCTTTTTGTTTTTTTGGTCTTTTTGAGACAAGGTCTCCCTTGAGTCCCAGCTGGGCTGGAGCTCACTATGTCATGAAACTATGACTAATGAAAGAAAGACTTACAGAAAGTCCTCATTTCAGGGGCTGGAGAGATGGCCTAGCGGTTAAGAGCGCCGACCCCTCTTACAGAGGACCCAGGTTCGATCCCCAGCACCCACATGGTGGCTGAGAACCGTCTGGAACTCCAATTCCAGGAGAACTCCAGTTCCAGGGGAATCAGACACCCTCTTCTGACCTCCGCGGCATTGCACGACATGGGTGCACAAACTTGCATGCAGACAGTATATTTATACACATACAAAAATAAATAAAATAAAATAATAAAAAAGAAAGTCCTCATTTCATAGCTTCATTAAAACCAAGATGAATATTATTTTTATCACTTATGAATTTATTAAGTGAATTACTAAATATATTAAATAAAATATAATTATAAAAGATGTAAGAAACCTAAAATATGAGAGAAACATTCCATTATATGGAGTCAAATAGATAAAGATGAATACCAATCTAGCATCTGAAGTCCACATGGATATAGTCTCAGAAATTTTGTAAGTGTGAGACTTAAAACACTGAACTGTTAGAAGAAAACAGAGGCAGTCTCCTACAAGATGTTAGTGCAGGAAAGAACTTTCCACACCAGACTTAAGTTGCTGAGAAATTAAGGTAAACAATTTACAAATGGGTTCTCATTAAAATTTCATTTTTCTTAACAGCTAAGTAAAATTCCATTGAGTGCACACACACACACACACACACACACAAGCACACACACACACATGTGCGTGTCTGTGTGTCTCATTTTCATTATCCATTTCCTGTGGATGGACACCTAGGCTGGTTCTATCTACTTATATGAACGGAGCAGCAAGAAACATGGATGTGCAATTACCTCTGTGGTAAGATGTGGACTCTTTGGGGTATACACCCAGTAGTGAATTAGCTGAGCCATATTGTAATCTATTTGTAAGTGAGAGAGAACTTCTATACTGAATTCTAGACCGGCTGCTCTAGTTTTCAATCCTATCAGCAGAAGATAAGGACAGAAAACCAACCTCACTGACATTTGCTGTCATTTGATTCCCTCATCATTGGCATTCTGATTGTGTTGAGATGAATCTAGAATCTTATCATTTGTATTTCCCTTATGGCTAAGGATGTCAAACATGTTAAAACTATTTATTGGCCATTTGAGAAGATTCTGCTCATTTCATTAGTCCATTTACTGACTGTTTTGTATTTTAAGTGTTTGATGTTTTTAGTTATTTATGCATTCTGTACATCAATCTTCTGAGGCAGAGCTGACAAAGATTTTCTCATATTCTGTAAGTTATCTATCTACTCTGCTGATCATTTCCATTGCTGCCCAAAACCTTTTAAAAAGGTGTGGTGCATGCTGGGCGTGGTGGTGCACACCTTTAATCCCAGCCCTCGGGAGGCAGAAGCAGGCCAGTCTGGTCTACAGAGTGAGTTCTGGCCAGCTGAGGCTACAGGGAGATCCTGTCACACACACACACACACACACACAAACCACCAACACAAACAATAACAAAAAATCTGACCAAAAAAGTTATATGTATACTATTATATATATATATATAGTATATATATTATATATATATATATATTTAATGTGTATGTTTTTACCTCATGTGTATAATTGCCCCATGTGCATGCAATGCCCAGAGGGGTCAGAAGGGGCCATCAGATCCCCTCTAACTGGAATTACAAATGTCTGTTACCTGCAATGTGGTGCTGAGAACTGAACCTGGGTCCTCTGCAAGAACATCCAGTGCCTTTAAAAACAGTCATCTCTCCAGACCCTGTTCAAAACCATTTTAATTTCACATAGTCTCATTTGTTGATTCTTGGAATACATGTGCTATTGGGGTACTGTTCAGACAGTTCTAGCCTATATTTTTAACTTAATGTGTATTCTCTCCATTTTTTTTTTAGCAGTTTCAGTCTTTGAATTTTTTTCGCCTTCTTGTTTTACTATGTTCAGGGGTTCAGATTTTTTTTTCTTTTAATTTTATATTACTGCAAAATATGAATATATACCTTCCACCCATGTACATTAATTACCATGCCTGAGAGTAGGTGGTAAATTAATTCTAGGACTCATTAAGATATTCACATTATAACATCACAGTTGCTTTCAGATAGAAATATAACAATAACATTGCTCAGCATTTCTTTCAGTTGGGGAATATGGTACTAGTTTGTTGCAACTCTTTTCACAATAGCCAAGAGTTGGAACTAACCCAAATGCCCCTCAACTGAACCGGATAACAAAAATGTGGTACATCTACACAATGGAGTTCTATGCAGTGGTAAAGAAAGATGACATCATGAGAACTGCAGGTAAATGGATGGAACTCGAAGCCATTATGCTAAGTGAAGTAACACAGTCCCCCCAAAACAAAGGGGGAATAGTTTCCCTCATTTGTGGATGCTAGTGTTTGAAGTTTTAAATTAAGGTCTTTAATCCAGTTTTTTTTTTAAGTTAAAAAAATTTTTTTTTATTAATTTTATTTATTTCTGTATGTGTATGAATGTACTGCCTGCATGCAAGTCTGTGCACCCGTGCCGCGGAGGTCAGAAGAGGGCGCCGGACACCCTGGAACTGGAGTTCCCCTGGAACTGGGGCCCCAGACGGTTCTCGGCCACCATGTGGGTGCTGGGGATCGAACCCGGGTCCTCTGTAAGAGAGGTCGGCGCTCTTAACCGCTAGGCCATCTCTCCAGCTCCTCTTTAATCCAGTTTTAATAGATTTTTTGGTCCAGGGTGAGAGATGTGAATCTACATTCATTTTTCTGCAGATGTACATCCAGTTTTTCCAGAACAGTTGTTAAATAAGCTATCTTTTAATCAGTACAGTGTCTTAATCTAGTTTTCAAAAATTAGGTCTGTCACTGTATGGGTTTATTTCTAGGTCTGCTATCTTGTTCCATTAATCTACATGTCTGTTTTTGTGCCATTACCAGGCTGCATTTTTTAAATATAATACGTTTATTGATGTTTTGTATATTTCATACATCATTTTTCAGTTCAATTTAGACATATTCCCCTTTCCCTTCCCCCCGCCCCACCCCACTTCATGCATTCTGCCATACATATCTTGCATCTTTCTTTTAGTCTTTTTAAAGTTTTTCTCTGCAGAGGTTTATTGTTTTGGGCAGAATTTAACTGTATCAATCTGTTCTTTGACTCAGTCCTTATGTTGTTGTTGTTGTTCTCTCCCATTTGTATTGCTCCAAAATATGCCTATATAAAACTCATGCATGTACCAGAATTATGTCCTCCAGGAATAAACTGTATGTTAATTCCAAAGTATGTTTAGGAATTCTCAAACTGAGCAATGCTATTGTTATATTTCTTTCCATCTGAAAGGAACTGTGATGTTATAATGTGAATCTTCTTAATGGGCTCTAGAACACTTACTTTCAGACATGGTAATTAGTGTATATGGGTTTGGAAGGCATATATTCATATTTTAGAGTAATGTAGGCATTCTTTTGGCAGAAGCACTTAAGAGAGTCAGCAAGCAGCCTCCATGCTTGGACTCCTGCTGATATCTTGCTTTCCTGTGACAACCTGCCTGGTGCCAATTGTTTTTGATGCCTTGGGCAAAGCATTGTCACATTCTTGTAGTGATCTGGAGCATATGGCCTAATTCTGTATGTCCCAACCCCCTACAAGGTTCTGTATAAAAACCCTGAGCTACAAAAATAAACTGAGTTTTTCCCTCGTGGAGACCCTCCTGGTCTCCTGTCTGAGTCTGTCTCTCCTTCTTTCTATTTTTCTGGGTCTTACTCCCCGCCTCCCTCACACTCCTTGCCCGAGCTCAAGCCCAGATTGTTAACTGGATGGCCAGGGACAATCCCAAGGCTTGCAGTACTGCAGAGCTGCAAGCCCTGGTCCAGGGGGGAAGAACATCCTGTGGAAGGAAGCACAAATGTGATACATTTAAGGAAAGAGAGTAATATAAAATTAAAGGGAAAATGTGAATTACAGGCTGCATTTTATCAGTATCACTGTAGCATTATCTGAGGTCAGGTGTTGTGATTCCTCCAACAGTGCTCTTTCTACTTATGATTGCTTTGGTTTTGGATAATCATCTGTGTTTCCATATGCCTTCATCAAAAAAGTCTTGGGGAATTTAGGAATAGACAGAACATTCCTCATATATATATATATATGTATATATGAGATATATATATATATATATATATATGAATACATATAGACATACATGAGATGAATCTAAAATCCATGATATATATTAAATGGAGAAAATTTGAAAATATGTACATTAAAATCTAGAATGAGACAAAGGTGACCACTATCTCCACTTTTATTCAATACTGTTCATGAAGTCTTAGCCAGAACAATAAGATAAGCGAAGGGTACAGAAGGGATAGAATTAAGAGAGGTGTATAATGGTCTCTATTGGCAGATGACATATTTCTATACTTAAAATATCCTACATATTCTACTAGAAATTAGATTCAATAAACACTTTCAGAATATTTTTGGGTTAAAAAAATCAACATAAAATTAGCAGCTTTCAGGTATATAAATAATTTGCTGAGAAAGAAATTAGGAAAAACATGCAATTCAGAATAACTAAGGAATTGCATTAATAACTTAGGAATTAAATTCAAAAAGGATGTGAAAAAACAGGAAATGAAAATTGTAGGAAATGAAAGAAAGAAATTAAAATTAAAGAAATGAAAGGAACTATCAGATGACATATTGGCAAAATTAAAACCATGTGAATGGTCATATTACCAAAAATAATTTACAAATTCAAAGCAATTCCTATTAAAATTCTGATAGCATTCTTTGAAGACTAACAAAACAATGAAAAAGACTTTTAAAGATTAACAGAAAAAAGGAGTAGGAAAAATAGATATCAAGAAAGAATATTTAATATGCTCTAATCACATATGTCTGGAAAGAGATAAAGAGTCCTCTTATTTATAAGCATAAATTCACAATGTTCATCCCTCTGGGAAGCACACCATGGTTAAGTTGGAAGAAGATTAAGCAAGGTGTTGGAAGATGGGTTGTATAGTATCAAGGTCAAACATTTATCTTCAAGAGATAGATGACATTATCTTTAGATATATGGTACTCATTGATTAACAACCACATAAGCATAAAATATATTTTGTAATTTATTCCATCCTTGAATGAAGAATATCTTATAGGAGACAAAAATTTGACCTTCATTGGACATTTTGTACTAAAAAAACTTCCTATGCTATTGTGCAGCTATGTCCTTTGAATTTAAACACTATCTCTTAGAGGGAGGAGGGAGTCTCAAGAAGCAAATTACAGATACAAGGCTCAGAAAGCTCTTAAAACTTATAATATTCACAATTCTCTTCTGCATGATTATTTATAATGGTTGCTGTGGATGGAGAATCTTTAACTGGATGAACAAGCTTCCTGCAAGTTGTGCCGGGAACTCCAGAAATGCAGCATTCCTGAGTCCTTCCTGTGCTAAGGTGGGCTTCCCAGTGATACAACTCCCTTTGTGCTTTCCATGTTCTTGTAAAGAACACTAATAAACTCCCTCATTCATTAACCTAAACTGGGGAAGAATAGTTCCTTTGGTTTTCTGTTGGCACCCAATCTACGATGAGAAGTTTAGGTATGTTACACAGTGTAGAAGCCACACAGCAGTTACATATTCCTTTTAGAAAGATGCTGTAGGATGCAGTGTTTCCATTGTGAAACAGCTCTCACAACACTAATGTAGAATCTTTGCTTTAGACACCAACCCTATGGCTCTTCTAAGTTGTTAAAATGCAGAGGCTTTTTCTCCCCTTACTGTGCAGCCGTACATGGTTTCTCATCACTTCTCTCACTGATGCTTCCCTAAAGCTCCCCTGAAGCATAATGCACCAACCAACAAAAATACTCCTCATTTTTCTTTCCATGTTATATGTTCTCTAACAAGATAATGCACTTCTGTTAGTACTAGTTCTTGGTCCATTTATAAAATTCTCAAGTTATTTCACTATATTTTGTAAGCCAACAAATTCTCCCATGTAATTATCCCTAATGAAGGCAATTTCCGTGAACCCAAATCTCCTGTGGGTCTCTTGGTCACTACAGTCCAGTGACGTCAATTGGCAATTAGTTTCGGATCCTTGCATTGGCTTGTCTTATATCTCTGTGCTGATAATATTGATTCTCCAATGTGAAGGTGAAAATTGCCATTGGGAAAGGCATGGGTTCCCAGCTATTGTCACCCATCCAGTGGTTCCTGCAGGATTGTGTTATTCTTGGTAGGTGTTTATAAAACTAAGGATGGGAACAAGGAGATTTTCTGGATGTATAAAATGAGCTTAAGTTGGGATTAAGTCATATTTTCCTATGATGTGTAAGTAAATTGCAATGCAAACCAAGCAGTATTCTTTGGATTCCTTGTCACTCCCAGTGACAGGATTGCCTTTAGACATTTCTGAAAAATCATTCGTGATCATATAACTAATCATTGTGAACAGAAGCAATATAGCTATAGTTTTGCAAAATTCTGCAATAGATACTTTGTTTTGAAAGATCAAACTTTTTAATATCCTTTTTCTCTTATTTTAGATTCTTGACTGCTACAAGGTACCCCCCCAAGCTTTTTAGAACTCCCACAGTGAACTATATTTCACCTCCTTGAAAGCAGCTTTTGTGGCTGCAGACACTGAAACTATTTCTTCTTCTTTTAAAATGTAAACTTTATAACTTCATCTCCATAGTGGTATGTCTGATTTTTTAAAAAATATGAAAATAACATCTAAATAGTTTCCACTCATTAATAACTGTAGTAGATTATAGGTATCTCTGTATTTTCCATTTCATGGTAGGCAAGCAAAGTATTCTTTTTTTCAAGTATCTATGCCAAGACTTGGTACCAATATATGAGTCCAATAACAGAGACTGTTATACCTCTGACCTGATCTTTAGGATGGAAGATAAGGGGAAGAAATGTTTAAAAGTTGGTGAAAGAAACATCTTTGGTATGATAGAGTCCAATGACTTTTGAAAAGCTCATATTTTTTTTCTTATTTCTTCTGAGTTCTAACATCTGAGTTATAAGTATAGAGAAAGATATATTTGTTAAAATTCCAAAAATAAGGACTTGAACCCCACTTTGTTCAACAGTATATGCATGTATTATATGAGCACATCTAATTGGAAGCTCATTCTAGCACGAGTTTGAGAAGCTCATGTAAAATTATTAGATGACATTTTTTCCTCTGACCTTAGATATCACACAATTTCTTAGGAGTAATTACAAATTCTTAGATAACATAGAGTTCTTACATGAATAATCATTTGAGATATTTTTGGTGTTTTCTGAGATTAACCTGCTAAATATTTAATATTTAAAGAACCCTAAAATGTTCTCCTAGATTCCCAATAAGAGAATTGTGACATTGAATTTATCATTATTTATTACAACTGCTTTCATTCACAAATATAGACTGAATTTATAGAGCATGAACTATTATTCAATTTCATCTAATATGTAATGTTCAGACTGAGAAGGGATTGAATTCATCAACTTCCCTGAATGAACAAAAGATTGATAATACTGGAAAGTAATAATTAGGGAAACAAATTATAATAGTTCCATTATCAGTGCATAACTCAGGGCATTGAAAAGGTAGCACCTTAGCACTTATAAAATTAGAAAATAATAATATAAAAACCAGTTCATATACAAAATAAATTTAGAGCATATGTACCTACTTTTTTCATTGTAGACGTTCAGAAACTTGGTTCTTGGTTTATGCAAAGATTTCTCCACGGAATGTGGGGTTCTGTGTTTTTCAAAAATCCCACAAAGCTAGTGACAATGGAAAAAATCCTGGATTCAACAGGAGATGCAGAGGAGCCATCAGAGGGTGATTCTTGTGCTGATTTTCTTGCATAGTTGGATTATATTTTAAAGTCTCTGCTCACAATACTCCACCTAGGAACTCCTAGTTATTTAGCACTTATGCTAGCAAGTAGATTTTACTGGCCTTCATTCCTATCCTGCTGGTGGGAATCCTTTATGACAGGGGTCTAAGAGTGGGGCCTTCTGGAAAATGAGACTGGGTGAAAAACATTCAGAAAAGAATGGAATGCCTTCTCAATGCCAACATTGTTTTATATGACCTTTCCTGTAGTACTCAATGCCAACATTGTTTTATATGACCTTTCCTGTAGTACTCAATGCCAACATTGTTTTATCTGACCTTTCCTGTAGTATGCTCTACGCTTAAACTACTTGTAAACTTCTGAAAATCCCGATGTCATTATTTTGATGGTATATTCTTACTGGGTTTCTGACAATCTGAAGACTAGTTATAAAAGTTACACTGTGAGTTTGTTTCTAGAGGGTAAAATTATCATATTTTGTCCTGTGTAAATCCTCCAGTGAAACTCGAGCAGATATCAGAAAATCTGCATTATGACCCAAGAAGCCACTGATGTCAATAATTGCCAGTAGCTAATGATAAGCAAGATAGAGACACATTTCAAGACTTGATTTTGATATGAATTTTTTTATTTCAAATAGTTTAATGCTCCTGTGCAAATTGCTTTCCATTTTTCTTATTTTCATGCATGTTTGTAAGTTCCAGACAGTTCATTCAAGTAAGCACAGAGTAAGGAAGAGGGAATAAGTTCAGATAAAACAGAACAAATTTAACTGGGTAGAAAAGAAACAATTATTATAGTCTAAATTCTTACTTAAATACCCAGCATTTACAGAATTATTTTAAAAAGGATTTCCAAAGTAAAATATTATGCATAACTCAGTAAAATTCCAATGTTTATTAACAACAGGGGCTGTATGCAAGGTTACAAATGCATCAGATTCCTATATTAAGGAATACTCCATGATGAAATTAGTCACAGAAGAAGAATTCTGTGAAGCGGTGGGTCTTCCAGCTTTTTCAGGATTTTGTATGCTAGTTTACAAAATTTGCAATTGGAGAGGAGGAAATAAAATACAGTTGTTCATGAGGAAGATTGATTTTGTAGATTCACTAACTTATGCAAGTATGGTGCTTTCTTTTTACTGTTATAAACATTATAAACACATAAGATGGCTATAAAAGGAGAACATAAGCAGCCATATCAGTAAGTTTTCCCAAAGTGAACCCTGCCACTAGGCACATCAAGAAGCAGTGGTGCTGACAGGTCAGTGTACCTACCACCTGTTCCTTTTCCCCTTTCAAGGATGACTGTACTTGGGATTGTAAAATCATATATTATCTTTGTCTGTATTTGAACTTTGATTAGAAAGCTTCATAGAAATATTAATCACATTATTTCCATAATTTTGGACAATTCAAGACACTCCATATATAGAAACATAATAAATCTAGAATCTTGGAAATCTTAACTGCAATTTGGAAAGCACTCCAGGGTCATTTAATTGATAAATCTCTAATTTGTTCCTATTCAGATACCTAAAGACAAGGGTGATTTCATTGACAAATGTCTCCTATGTTCCAGTTGAGATACCTGAAGACAATTTTCTTCCAAAGTCAATGAATGAAACAAATTACTCACATGTGACAGAGTTCGTGCTGCTGGGACTGTCCAGTTCAAAGGAAGTACAGCATTTCCTGTTTCTCATATTTTCTCTGCTCTACCTAGCAATACTGCTGGGTAACTTCCTCATCATCCTCACTGTGACGTCAGAGCCCCGCCTTCAAACCCCCATGTACTTTCTGCTTGCAAACCTCTCTTTTATAGATATATGTGTTGCCTCTTTTGCTACCCCTAAAATGATTTCAGACCTCCTGGTTGAACGTAAGACTATTTCCTTTAATGCCTGCCTGGCTCAGATTTTCTTTGTTCATCTATTCACCGGCAGTGAGATGGTTATCCTTGTGTCCATGGCCTATGATCGCTATGTTGCAATATGCAAGCCTCTCCATTATATGACCATCATGAGCCGCCGTGTCTGTATCATTCTTGTCATCATCTCCTGGTGTGTGGGCTTCATCCACACCACGAGCCAGTTGGCATTCACTGTTAACTTGCCATTTTGTGGTCCTAACCAGGTGGACAGCTTTTTCTGTGATCTTCCACTGGTGACCAAGCTAGCTTGCATAGACACCTATGTTGTCAGCTTATTAATAGTTGCAGACAGTGGCTTTCTCTCTCTGAGCTCCTTTCTCCTCTTGGTTGTCTCCTACATGGTGATTCTGCTTACAGTTCGGAATCGTTCCTCTGCCAGCTTGGCCAAGGCCCGGTCCACCCTGACTGCTCACATCACTGTGGTCACTCTGTTCTTTGGACCGTGCATCTTCATCTATGTGTGGCCCTTCAGCAGCTATTCAATTGATAAAATCCTAGCTGTGTTCTACACCATCTTTACTCCCATTTTAAACCCAGCTATCTACACGCTAAGGAACAAAGAAATGAAAGCTGCTATGTCAAAGCTGAAGAGTCGGTATCTGAAGGTTGGCCAGGTTTCTTCAATAGTAAGGAACATTCCTTTTCTGGAAACAAAGTAAATTCATAGGATTGGAACAATTTTAGTCTTGTCTATAGAATTTCCATATGAAATTATTTTAATTAATTAATTACTTAATTAACTTTTTTTTTGTCTTTTCAAGACAGGGTCTCCCTATAGCCCCAGCTGTCCTGGAATTCACTCTGTAGACCAGACTGGCCTTGAACTCACAAAGATCTGCCTGCCTCTGCAAAATTATTTTAATTTTTAATGCAGGTCATTTAACATGTGAATTCAACTAAAATTACATGCTTAGTGTGATGGTAAAATATACAGTTTATTTCATTAAATTTAATCTTCTTTCCATAATTTTTGGTTTTTTTTTCCATTATTCTTGTTTTAAAATTTAAGGTGGCTTTAGAGTAAAGAACATTCCCCTAGCAAGTTGATGTTTCAAATAACATATTTGGCCTTGTATAGGTGAATAATGTATTGTCTAAGTTCAACTGATAGAGCAGATAAAGGAATACATTCTATAAAGCAAATTTTTAAAGCAGGAGAGCAGCGATGAGTAGTTACTGCATTTTCCTGTTATGCTCATTTTTCTTCAGTCACATCACAGTTTCCTGCAAATACAAAGTACTGACTCAGACTATTTGCTCACTTACAGTATTTTTCATCTAACGAGCCCCCGTGATTAGTCTATCCTTCAGTACTATGCTCTTTCATAGTTGGGTTTTATGCACAAATACAAGTAATTAAATGGACCTAATTACAATAAGTATGGACATGTATAGCTCAAGAGATTAGGAAGAACATTAACTTCCTGGAGAAAATCTCTGCAGCTTGTATGCAGAGCTCTACCACTGTTTAAAAATAGGTGCTAAGATATTCTTAGGTCTTTATAAGAACAAGAGTTCTGACAACAGATTATATAATGACCATGCACTGGACTGCTGATTATTAAAATCAGTTTCCATCAATGAATCCAGCAAAACAACATATGCGATATTCCTACATTGCTTTGGGCTGAAGCAGATTCAACGGCAGTATTAAGTTGCAAAAACAAGTATTCTTGACCCCACATCATGTAATTCTGTCACATAATCATCTTTGCTTCAGTTAAGAGTTTTAAATTAAGCTCATGAAAGATTGTCATTGGCAGTTGACAGAAAAAGAAAAGAAAATATTTGTTCTCAGAAAGGTAATCTATACATATTGGTATGTGACAGCAAATGTGCTGGTACATTGTACCCATGAGTCCTTTACTTCACAGTCAGTTTTGGATGTCAAACTAGACTTGGGTAAAAATAATTGAGGATTCTTGGATAGGAGGAAATGGTGTGGCCAGTTTAGAATAGAATGACACTGGGCAATCAGATAGCACAATAAAGAGAAATGAGGACTGACCAATAAATCTCAGCACAGTTTTGGGATCTTAGTTATCATATCGATGTCTGCATATACTGTCCTTCAAAGGCAAGATAAACAAAAAAGGAGAACAGCATTACCACTCAGCTCATTTTTGTTATCTGTTCCCCCCGTGGATGCGTACAGTGCAGCCACAGATGCCATGGTTTGGGCTGTGATATGATTGAGAATATTAGATTCTCTTTAAGTAAAGTGTATATGTCTCTTGTTATTACTGATTTTATATAGTTGGTCTGTGATCATAATAGAATTGAATCTGAAAACCTTACCAATCAATTACATCAAATTAACTACTTGTTCTTTTGGAGTTGATTGCTACTTGAGCCATGATTTTTTCCTCTCTACTGACACTTTTTAAATCATTATTATTGCACTTAATGAGTTTTCTTTATAAAAATTGGATTCCACAAAGATTTCCTTTGTCATGGCACACATATTGCATCAATAATTGTATGACAGTAGGAATAGGATTTTGAGATGTTTCCTGTGACAATACTATTAAATGGCCACATGCTTTAGTGAAACTCAAATGAGGCTAGTATCACAATTATGCTCTGTGGACAGAAGATTCAAAGATGTGATATACCCATAGAAATAAAGTTTAATACATGATGCTATGTCATCAATAGCTAAAATAATCAGTTTTAAGGAATAAGGGAAAAATTAATTGGCTTCTCTGCCTATCATTCTTGGGGACATATTTTTGAATATTCTTTTTTTCTCTCTATAATTCTACTTATGGTTGACTAGTAATCTCTTGACTCCTAGAACCAACTTTCTTTAGAGGATACAGTATGATTTTTCACCAAACCAAGTCCCAGAACTCAGGAAGCAGAGGCAAGTGGATCACTCAGGAGATTGAGATTGACCTGATCTACATAGTGAGTTCCAGGAAAGCTGGGGGCAACAGGGAGACCCTATCTCAAAAAATAACCCCCCCAAATGTCTGACAACTTCTTGGCCATATTAGAATAGTCAGGCAGAAAGATGATAAATGAAAAATGAATGAATAAGTGAATGAGCGAGTGAATGATTAATGTACATAATTACCTTGTAAATAGGGAAGAATATGGCTGGGATGTAACAGACTCTTTGAAGTCACTTCTAGTACTTGCTTGCCCAGTGAAATAGTGTCCAGTTGCAGTGTCTTGACCTGATTGTCCCTCAATGATAAACATTTCATTAGCCAAGCACATATTCAAGCAGCACTAAGTGAAGGATTTGTCATGCTGTAGACCACCTAGCAAGGATGCTGAAGAGAGGAAGGACTGGATTTAAATGATGGGCTTAATTATTTGCACTGCTATGTTAATAATTTATTCCATCAACATTCCTGTAGCTTAGTAGTTTTTTAAAATTATTTTCATGGTAAAAATAATAAAATAATTATTTTCATGGTCAATCACTACCTTGAAGAATCAATGGGGACTAGAGAGATGTCTCAGCAGTTAAAAGCACTGGCTGCTCTTGCAGAGGACGTGGGTTTGAGTACCAGAACCCACATGGCAGGTAAAAACCATCCGTAACTCCAGTTTCAGGGGATCTGACCCCCTCTTCTGATCTCCATGGGCATTGTATGACATACATGTACTTACATACATGCATGGAATACACTCATAAACAACAACAACAATAATAATAATAATAATAATAATAATAATAATAAAGACTCAATGATAGGGTAGGCTATTCATAAGACAGAGTAGACTTGCACAGAGCAAAAGATAGATGTAATCCAAAACCCTAAAGAGTAAGTACAAATGACACCAAATGTCTGTGATGTAGTGCACTGCACCTCCTATTGACATGATTTTAGTACAGTATATCTCTGCATTATTGGGCCAGTCAGAATTCTACAGTCACGCTTTCAATGTTCAGATGGGCCAACCTTTCTCAGACTGCTACAGGCATCAAACATCTCTGTGGATCCTATTTGTAACAAACGTTTATAATGAGTCTTAATGACCCTTACCTTCTAGGTGCTGCAAAGTTGTAATATGAGAGACTTTCTTACTTCCTTTTCATAGAACAAAGAAAAATATGATGGTAATGTAGTCATTCTCTAACTATAAATTAGAGCTGACTGTTATAGAGGTAATCTCTTATAAAACTAGTAAAACTGCTTTCTTTAATAGACCAATAAACATAGGAACTGTGAAAAGGATTATTCTCTATTCACAACCAAATATAATACTAGAGTCTCTTTAAGCTGTGCATTTAAGCAAAATATATCAATACAGGAGAGCTCTGATATCAGCAATGGATTATTCTGCTAAGGAGATGTTGGCCAGTGGATCCAAGCCCCCCCCCCAAAAAAAAAGAAAAGGTAAAGGCTTCTTGCCTGTAAACTGGGATACCTGCAAGAAGAGAGGCAGTAAGGCCTTGCTGTCGAAGACCTGATGTAAGCATGGGAAAGAAGCATTGAGACCGCACTTGCAAGTGTACAGTTGGTCTCTGGAATACCAGAGAGTGTTAGCAAAGGCCACTAAACCAATAAAGCAAATATTGGTCTCCTTGAGTCAAGCAAGACTCCTCCATCAGCATCAGCTACACCTCACCTGCAGCAGTGGCAGCCATATGTCTGTATATCCCAAATCGAATTGCGTGTAGCTCTTCCTTGGAGGAATAACCCATGGCGATGCCATAGAGCGTACATCCTCTAGTGGTTAGCGATGTTATAAGCCACAAGTAAGACGATTGCATCATTTTTAACAGGGAAAAAATGTAATTTATGGTTAGCATACCATCCAAACATCTGTTCCTATACCAAAATAACCTACCATTACAATTAGTAATGTTTAAATACCTGTAAATCCTAATTGCTTGTGTTTTATTAGTAGGATTGAAAGGGTTTTCCTGAACAAACTGTCAGCCCATGAAAAGAAACAGCCAGAACTTATCAGAGTCTGAAACGACATCTCTAGAGAAAGTAGACTGTTTTTTGCTTCTAGTCCACCTGTGCCCCTTTTTCTAAGCCTAGTGGAACAATATGTGGAAGAGGGGTCATGGTAGAAGGTAAGGGCTATGGAGAATTGGGGTGAATTGTGAACTACAGCAATATAGACTGGACACTTATGTGATCACTTGGATTGTCCTTCAAGCCCCGCCAGCGGGATGGTGGGGAGACGTGGGCTGTGCGGGTTTGGCACAACTGCTTGCAAAGTTGTTTTACATGAAGGATGCTTGTACCCATAACTTATTAAGTTATTGTTGAAAAATGAAAATAAAAAGAAAGTAAAAAAAAAAAGAATTTTGCAGTCACAGAATTCTACAAAGATGTAGACCAAATTAGGTGGTAGTGAGACACAATCTTCAACCAGTGAATGTAGGAAGTGAATGGATAGGATCTGAGGAAGTGTATTATATGCAGTACATAAAGCAGTGGTCTCAAACTATTGGGTTTCAGTTTCTTAAGTGTTAACTAGCTCATTAATAAACTCTTTATAGGTTTTATCCATATTTTACTTTATTGATGTCCTAGATTTTTATGAATAGGATCACAGCTCAGCTATGCTACCTTCCTGAATAGACCACTTTCCCAAATACATTCTTGACCACTTTCCAAATACACTTTGGGGCTGGAGAGATGGCCTAGCGGTTAAGAGGCGACCACTCTTACAAGGACACGGGTTCGATCCCAGCAAACACAATGAGTGGCCGAGACCGTCTGAAACTACCAATTCAAGGAGAACTGCCAGGTTCCAGGGGAATCAACACTCCTCTTCTGACCTCCGCCGGCACTTGCGGACACACAACAGGGGCCAAGCTTGCCTGGCAGACAGTACATCATACCACATCTACAGAAGATAAATAAATGCCGGGCGTGGTGGCGCACGCCTTAATCCTAGCAACTGGGGAGGCAGAGGCACACAGTACTCTGTAGAGTTTGAGGCCAGCCTGGTCTACAGAGTGGAGCTCCCAGGACAGCCAGAGCTACAGGGAGACCCTGTCTCAAAAAGACCAAAAAAAAAAAAAAATCCAAATACACTGTGAAAGTACTTTAGGTGGCTCCTCTATTGGGGGTACTCTAAGCTATATTGTTTTTTCTCTAATATAAGAAAAAAATTTCAATTTGATATTTGGTACATTACATAATTTAAAAAATTAGTAATTTGTTTTTAAAATTTTTTGGAAACTTCACACAAGAATCCATGGAATGTGTTATTCTCATCCCTCCCTCTGCCCACTGTAAGTCCTCTCACACCTCTCCCTCCACCCTCTCTAAGTCCTCTCACATGTCTCCCTCTGCCCTCTGTAAGTCCTCTCACACCCCTCTCTCTACCCTCTCTAAGTCCTCTCATCTCCCTCCCTCTCTTGCATGTGTTTAGGCCTGAATTTTGAGAGGTAACATTTTAAAATTATTATTATTACTTTACATTTTTATTGATGTTTTGTATATTTCAGACACCAGTTTTCAATTCAGTTCGGACATATTCTCCTTTCTCTCCCCCCAACCCTACCCCACCCCACCACGGATCATACATTCTGCCATAACTGTCCTGCATCTTTCAGTATTTTTTTTTAATGCTTAGGAATTCACATTTTCCCCCATTAATTTTATATTACTCTAAAATATGGATACTCTCCACCCATATACAGTAATTACAGAGTCTGAAAATAATTGGTGGGTGGATTCTAGAGTTCATTGAGAGATTCATATTATAACAGCATAGTTGCTTTTAGATAAACAGAAATACAACAGTAATGTCATTCAGCTTACCTTTCTTTTGGGGATTTGGTTTTGGATCCACAAATGAGGGAAACCATTCTCCTTTTGTCTTTCTGAGACTGTGTAACTTCACTCAGCATAATGGCTTTGAGCTCCATCCATTTACCTGCAAAGTTCATAATGCCATCTTTCTTTACCACTGAATAGTACTCCATTGTGCAGATGTACCACATTTTTGTCATCCACTCATCTGTTGAGGGGTATTTGGATTAGTTCCAACTCTTCGCTATTGTGAAGAGAGCTGCAATAAACATGGATGTGCATGTCTATTTGTGGTAGGATGAATCTTTGGGATATATACCCAGGAATGGTATGACTGGGTCAGGTGATAGGCTCATACTGAGTCTTTTAAGGGTTCTCCACACTGCTTTCCATAGTGGTTGTACAAGTTTACATTCCCACCAGAAGTGGATGAGTGTTCCCCTTTCCCCACAACCTCTCTAGCATTTGGTGTCTTTTGTTTTCTTGATCTTAGCCAGTTGAATTAGAGTAAGATGATATCTGAGAGTGGTTTTAATTTCCATTTCCTTAATTATTAATGATGTTGAACACTTTTTAAGACGTATCTCAGCCATCTTTAATTCCTCACTGGTGAAGTCTCTGTTCAGCTCTTTACTCCATCTTTTGAGTAGGTCATTTGTCTTCTTCTTTGTTTTTTGAGTAGTTTATATATATTTTTTTATTTTATTTATTTTTATGTGTGTGAATGTACTGTCTGCATGTAGGTTTGTTCACCTGTGTCATGCAATGCTGCAGAGGTCAAAAGAGGGCATTGGATTCCCCTGGAACTGGAGTTAAAGACGGTTCTCAGCCACCATGTGGGTGCTGGGGATTGAACGCTGGTCCTCTGCAAGAGCAGTTGGTGCTCTTAACTGCTAGGCCATCTCTCCAGCCCGAGTAGTTTATAAATTCTTGACATTAATGATCTGTCAGATGTATCACTGGTAAAGATTTCCTCCCACTCTGTGGGTTTTCTCTTCACCTCCTTGATTGTTTCTTTTGCTGTACAGAAGCTTTTGAGTTTTATGAGGTCCCATTTGTCGACTGTTGTCCTTACTTCCTGTGCAGCTGCTGTGTGATTTAGAAAGTCTTTTCCTACTCCTATGTCTTGTAGGTTGTTACCAATTTTTTCTTCTATCACCTTCAGGGTTTCAGGCTTCACGTTGAGATCTTTGATCTGCTTGGAGTTGATTTTTGTACAGGGTGAGAGGTAGGGGTTTAATTTTGTTCTTCTACAAATGGTGATCCAATTTGGCCAGCACCATTTGCTGAAGATGCTATCCTTCCTCCACTGAGGGTTATTTCTTTTGTCCCTTTGTCAAATGTGAGGTGGCTGAAATTGTATGAGCTCAAGTTTGGATCTTCAATTTTGTTCCATTGATCAATGGATCTGTTTTTGTGCCAGTACCCCGGTGTCTTTCTGCCTCCGGACTGTTCCTCCAGTTGAGAGAAGAGTCTGTCCGGGACAGCAATGTCACCCCCTGTATGAATTTTCAATTAGGATGCTTTAGCTATTCAGGGTCTTTTGTTTTCTTTCCAATATGAATTTAAGATTTTTTCCAAGTCTGTGAAGAAGCTCATAGGGATTTTATTGGGACTGCATTGAATTCTGTATCAGTTTTGGTAAAATGTTTTTTACTATAAATTTTCCATGCATGAGCTTGGGAGTCTTTCCATCTTTTGATGTTATTTTCAATCTCTTCTCTACAGAGGTTTAATTTTTGTTGTAGAGGTCTTTGTATCTTTGGTTAGGTTTGTTCCCAGTATTCTTATGTTTTGAGGCTACTGTGAGTGGCTGGGGTCTTTTATATTCCCTTCTCCACTTGTTGTGGTTGTTGTAAAGAAGGCTATTGATTTTTTCTAGGTTAATTTTTTAGCCGACACTTTACTATACTCTTAATCATTCAGAGGACAGCTTTCAGAGTTAGTTATTATTCTTGATTTTGTTGTGTGTTGTTGTTGCTGAACTGAGTTCCTCATTCACAGATAATAACCTCTCATCAGACATGTAGTTCAAATATTTCCTCCATAGGTTGTAGGTTGTTCCTTCTCTCTGACATTTATTTTCTTTGCTATACAGATGTATTTAAACTTGATGTAATGCAATTTATCTTCTTTTTCTTTTGGTGTCTGTGATGTAGGGTTATAATAAATGAATCGACACTCAAATTTCATAGTTATAATGTATATATTTTTCTAGCAATTTTAAACTTAAGATCCTAGGATTAACTAGGACTGTAGTCCTTTTTGAGTTTTTGTGATGTGATAGAGACAATTAATCTGCATTTTCTATTCAGTTTTTAATGTTATAATTAGAGATTATCCTTTCAACACTGCACATTATGCCACCCTTACTGAAAAATCAATTGTTTATGCGTTCATTTATTTCTAGACTCTTTTTTTTCTATTTTTTTGACTTTGCTTTCTTTCATTAATTTATGTGTTTGTTTTGATGCCAGTATTATGCTTTGTAAATTAATATTCCTGTGTACTAGTTTTTAAATCAGTCAGTGTCATAATTAACTACTGTTCATTGTACTCAAAAGTGCTGTACTGGGGACCTGGAAGATGGCTGAGTGGTTAGGGGAACTCTGCTTTTTTCAAGAGAATGTGGGTTCAATTCCAAGCACCCTCATGGCAAACTACAACAATCTCGTATAATCCAGTTCCGGGGATTTGAGCCTTCTTTTGACTCCAGGCATTATACACACAGTTGCACACCTACATGTAGCATATACACTAAAATTAAAATAAAAATAAGTAAAAGAAGAAAATGGAAAAAATTCTTTAGCTGTTCTGAAATGCGAGTGTTCTATATGAATGACCTTAAGAAGTGTTACTTTTTTATTTATAAAAAATTCATTTATGTGCTGGACCTCGTGGCACATGCCTTTTATCCTGGCAATTGAGGAGGCCAGAGGCCGGTGGATCCACATGATGAGTTCATGGCCAGCCATGGTCTACAGAGTGAGTTCCAGGACAGCTGGGGTTACAGGGAGACCAGTGTCTGGAACTCACTCTGTAGACCAGGTTTATTTTTAAATATTATTTTTATTATATTCAAATTAATTTTTTTATCTATGGGCCTCATTCACTCTGCCATAGTCCTAGATGTTTATCCACTGGAGTCTATTCAGTCTATCTAGGAACCTTAAGGAAAGTAAGTTTACTCTCCTTTATCTAGTAGTAATCAGTTTCCAACAGTTCTTAGACTATAGCCAGCCTGTCTCCCATTTCCCTCACACCACTCTGGTTCCTTGTCTGATTGAGTTGGCATAGGTCTATGCACTATGTCACCATTGCCAGTTAACATGAGCAAACTTCCAGTGATCTGAAAGCCTCTGTGTTCCTATGTTCTAGTGACAACCCTGGCTCTTAAATCTTAATTTTTGTTTATTATGTTTTATATTTTCTTCTGTTAAGTATGGGAGGGTTTCGTGTGGTTTATAACATCTACCGTAGAGGAGTGTAAGCTTGTGGCATCAGCGTGGGTTATTCCTCCAAGGAGGCGAAGCTTAATAGCCCATTAGATTCGGGTATACAGACATTGGCTGCCATGCTGACAGTTTTCCAGGCAGATGAGGTGTAGCTGGTGCTGTGGAGGGTCTTGCTTGACTCAAGGAGACTATATTTGTTTATTGGTTTAGTGGCCTTGGTTAACACTCTCTGGCATTCCAGAGATCATCGTATTATTGCAAGTGCGTCTCCATACATCTTTCCCATGTTTATATCAGGTCTTCAACACAGGGCTCTTATCTGCTCCTCTTCCTGCAATATCCAGTTTGATGGCAAGGAGCCTTTAACTTTTGTGGGGCTTGGATCCAGGCCAACATCCTTGGTAGAATAATCCATTGTTGATGTCAGAGTCCTGTATTAATATATTTGTTTAAGTGCTAGCTAAGGAGACTTTAGATATATTTGGTTCTGAATAAGAATAATCCTTTTCAGAAGTTTCTATGTCCATTGTCCTCATTAAAGAGAGCGCAGTTTTACTGATTTTACAAGAGAATACTCTATAACAGCTGGCTCCAATACATGGAGAACGACCTCTCATCCTTATTTCTCCTTATTCTATGGGGGAGTTTAAGAAAGTCTCGTATTAAAACCTTTGCGGCACCTAGAAGGTTAGCTTCGTTAGGAATCATTAAAAATAGTTGTTTACTAGTAGGATCCACAGAGGGGCCTGATGTCTGCAGCAATTGAGGCATTTCTTCTCCTCTCATGCCCAGAGGAGTCAATCTTTCTGTTGGCACTTTGGTACATCCTACTCACTGCAAAGCTGCATTTTCTTTCTCAGCTGTTGGAACATAAAATCCTTTCCCTAGTTAGTTTTAAGATTTGTGGTTGCCAAGTTTTTTGACAAAAAGTTTCATATCTATCTATATCCCACCTTTTTATTTAAGGTTTTTATTTTTGACCCATGAGTCTCAAAAAAGCAGTTGTTTTATACATACCTATAGGCCCTGCATACTTAACAGAAAAAATGTAATTCATAGATTAACAATACCATCCAAACATCTGTGTCTCTACCAAAGTAAACCTACCATACAATTAGTACTGTTTAAATACCTTATATCTAATGTTCATGTGCTTCATTCAGTAGGATCCGAAAGGCTATTATTTCTGTTTTAACTCTATACTCTATTCATTTGTGCTTTTTAGTAGGATCGAAAGGTTTGCCTGGACAGCTGGCAGCCCATGAAAGAAAACAGCCACGAATTGACTAGAGACCAAGATATCAGCTCCAGAGAAATAGACTGTTTTGCTTCTCATCCACCTGTGCCCTTTTCTAAGCCTAGGGAACAATCTGGGACGAGGGTCATGGTAGAATGTAAGGGCTGCGATTGGGTGTAATGTTGAAACTACACAATATAGACTGGACCATTTGTTGATCACCCTTGCTTGAACATCCAAGCCCCCCTGCTGGATGGTGGGACCCATGAGCTGTGTGGGTTTGGGCACAACTGCTTGCAAATTGGTTGTACATGAAGGATGCTTGTACTCACAAATTATCACTTATTGTTAAAAAAATGAAAACAAAACAAAACAAAAAAGCAGAGAAAGATGCAGAAAACTTACGGCAGAATGCATGATCTGGGATGGGTAAGGGTGGGGTGGGGGGAAGGGAAGGGGATATATGCCTGAACTGAATTGGAAAATGATGTATGAAATACACAAAGCATCAATAAAAAAATCTTCAGAAACAGGAGTCATGTGTGGGCACACTTACCCTGTGGTTTCTTATTTTCTAAAACTTTTGTGTGCATCACACTGTTGTGTAAGGAAGCTTCATTGGTGAGAGTTGAGGGATGCACCAATATTCTCTCTACACCTTGTTCCACTAATGTTCAGTGAACCTTAGGTGTAGAGGTTCCACTGTAAACATGTCACCTAGGGGTGGCCATCTCTCAGACGTATATTCTGTATGTGTAACCAGTTGTGGAACTCTGCAGTAGCCTCCATTTTTTACAAAAAAGGAAGGTTCTTTCATGAGTGGTGTATGGTATACATACTTGTCTGTAAATATAAGAATCCATATTTAGAATATGATAGGAAATTTCATTTGTCTAGAGATATGATACATATAAGGTTTTTCTAGGATTTATGACCTCTCAGGCCATATATATTTGGGTATAGTTACAGTGGCACCCATGAGTTCACTCCCATTGAGAGGGCTTTAGGTACAACTAGATAGATACTTATTAACCCTACCCCCCAAGATAACAGTGCCACTACTGCACCAATAGAGGTAACTTGCTGAGCCAGTCCTTATGGTTATTTGATTTTAGGACTGGGTTAGACCATTGATTGATTTCCTCCCTTCATAGCTTGCATAGTATCCTCTAGAACTGTAAGAGGTAATCTCTAGGGACAAGGCTTCCAGGTCAGTTCTTGCTCCATTGCTCCAAGTCCTGTGTCTGAATTAATCATCCTTAGTAGTATGGTCTTATCTTAGAGTTCTGGGAGATAACCAAGGGCTCTGGAAATAACCTGTATTATTTTAGGAATCTCTTGGACTAAGCCCACCAACCACTCAAAGGGAGGTCTATCCTGTCTGGCACTGTCCTCATTGCCAGGTATACACATGCACTAATGTTCAGACACCATGTGTATATTTCTGAGAGGAATCAAGTGCCAACACATTTCTTCTGTCTTCCCACCTCATTGATTTTCCATTCATCTCTCCCTTTCCCCTCCTCAACCCCTCTCCTCGCTCATCAGTCTAAGTGCCACCATTATACCAACGCTCCCCTTGATAACACCTGCCTCTCCCATCTCCCCCGTGAGTTCACCCCTTTCCCACCCCCATGGTCCCCTGCATGTCCCGCCCCCCCCAACCCTCAGCCCAACTCTCCCACTTTCCCCACCTTCTCCTGGATAACTTCTGTTTTCTACTATCTCCCTCTTTCAGGCTGTTTTTCCCCCTTTATGTTTGTGTTTCCTTTCCATTTTCCTGGATCCTGCTGTTACTCACATAAGCGATTGGTGTTACAGTCCACAAATGAAGAACACACATAGCTTGCATATCTGAATTTCTGTTACTTCACTTAGTAAAACAGTCTCTGGTTCCATCCATTTGCCTGCAAATTTCATTTATTCTAAATGCACCACATTTTCATTATCCATTGGTCAGTTCAGGGACATTTAGGTTGTTTCTATTTCTTAGCTATTGTGAAAAGAGCAGCAATAAACATGGATGTACTGGTATCTCTGCACTAGGATGCATCCTTTGCATATATGCCAAGGAGTTGTATAACTAGATTATATTATTTTTATTTTATGTGTATGAGTGTACTGCCTACATGTACATAAGTGCACCTATGTTATGAAGTGCCTGTAGAAGACAGGAGAGGGCACTGGGTCATCCAGAATTGCAGTTATAGACTGTTTTTAGCCACCATGTGGGTGCTGGGAATCGAACTCAGGTCTTCTGTAAGGAGAGCCAATGCTCTCAACATCTGAGCCATCTCTCCAGCCTACAATATTGCTAATTTTAATCCATGAATATGAAATATCTTTTCAGATATTTGTGTTTTCTTCAGGTTTTCATCAATATTTATAGATTTCAGTGATATATTTCATGTCCTTGATTATATTTATCAGTACATTGAAGCTTCGTGAATAAAAAATTTTTCTAGCTTTCCTTTTTTGAACGACTCACCTGGATGTGTGTGATGTGTGCCATGTATGCATACATGTCTGAGTGCATATGCCTTTGCACATATTGAGGCCAGAAGAGGACACTGGATGTCCAACACTGCTCTTTGCCCTATTCCCTGGGGATGGTCTATCACTGGACCTGGACCTAGGCTGGTGGCCAGAAATCCCATTAATGCTCAGCTGTCACTCTTCCAGCACTGGGGATTAGAGCATGTGAGATCATACCCTACTTTCTGGATTGCTGCGATTTGAACTCGTCTTCTTGCTTACACAGCAAGCACTCTTGTTCACGAAGTCCTTTCACCAGCACTGTGAATAATTCACCTCTGATATATCAAATTAGTATTGAATTCTGCATGCTGATTTTATATTATGCAGTAGGTATTTTGTTTTCATTTTTTTGAGACTTTTATACATGAGTACTGTAGTTGTATCATTTCCAACCCTCCTTCGCACCCCTCCAACATTTTCCATGTCCCTCTTCTGCTCTTTCTCAGTTTTGTGACCTCTTCTTTGATTATTATTGCCACACATACATAAATTAACACACACACACACACACACACACACACACACATACAAGTAAATCTAGTAGTAGTTGTGCGTACCTGTGTTTAGGGATGGCCACTTGGGATTAGATAACCTGTTAGGGATCTCAGTTCTGGAGTAAACTGGTGGTCCCTCCCTGGGCAGCTATTGATTGCCTGTGGTTCATCTAGAGGTGAGACCTTGTGAAATTTCCACATTGGGATGTCCACTGGCACTGTCATGAAGCAGATCTTGCTTAGGCTGAGACTGCAGGAGTGCAGCTTTCCTGTCATGGCTATGCTTTTCTAGACATCTTTAGTATTGTCTCGCCCTCTTCCCTCCCCCTACATTGCCCTCCCTCTTTCTATGTTAATCCCCACCCATTTTCCCTTTCCCCCCTTGTCTCCTTGTCCTACTGTCTCCCTCTTTTGATTTTTTTCTTCCTCCCATCCCCTATGATCCCTTTCTACTTTCTTGGCTTCTTCAGTTCTTCAAGTTATACCCTTACATTTAAAGACTTAGAGCTAACATCCACAAAGAAGGGAAAACACAACCTTTGCTTTCATGGGTCAGGTTATTCCACCCCCCAAAAGATTTCCAGTTCCACCTATTAACTTGAAAGTTTTATGATTTCATTCTCCTTTACACCCAAATAGAGTGCCATTGTGGATATGTATCACATTTTTAGATCTATGCATTAGTAGAGACATTTAAATTTATTGAACTCTTTTTTTCAGCTAAATAATATTTATCATACAGAGATCCTATAATGATATGAAAACAAAGAAACCCCAATACTTATCACAAGGGCAAAGGACATATAACATTTGACCAAAGAAGAAACACAGCCATCCAAAATACACAAATATCAATCCCATTAATAATCAAAGAAATGACTGGGATGCCATTTTTCCCTTATTCACTACACAAAGTTGGTAGCAATTTTAACTCAACTAAAAGTGCTCAGATATATTATTTTGAGTGATAAACAAGTATCATTTGAACAGAGTATGAAATTTTCTGCCAATGCAGAAATCACAAATAGCATTAAAACGAATCATCACTTGTATGTGCAGCAAGTTCACATTCCCAGAAGCCAAGGCTTTTCCTTTGCTTCCTAAGTCATATTAAGTGATTCTAGTAAAGCTGTTCCTAATGATTTACACTCCCACAATCTCCCAGGGATAGGCATGCACATATGTATACACATAATTTCTTCCTTCAGCTGAACAAATTTTCTAGGAATGTACCTATTCAGAATTACTGATCATCAAAGCCTCCTATTCTATTTGTTGGTAAGGTCCCATTAAAGTTTTCCCCATGTACTTAACCAGACACACACAGGATATTGAGGAAGCTGAAGTTCTACTTTGCTGGATTCTGTAGTTAGCTTCCTAAAGAAACTGAAATAGTCCTGTCCTTGAGACAAAGCTGAAAAGACCCTATTTCTGATTTAATGCTGAACAAAGTACATGTCTGCTTGCTCAGATCACAGTCTTGAGGCAGATCACACAACTCAGGATGTACATAGGCTGAAGAAACCCCAGGACAACATGACAGTCACTCAAATCACACAATGACAATCCCAGACTAAATAGAAGATGGAACTTAAAATCCTATAACTTTGTTCAGAATATTTGTCTTTCTTTTCTCTCAAATTTTACAGAAGTAGAAAAAAGGAATGAGAAAAGCAAAAGCAATTCTCTGAATCTCAAACTTTGCTAAATAACTATATACAAATAACTAAAGAAAACATATACACAGAAGAATTAATGTACTTTTCATTTAAACAAACAATTTATCAAATGACAAATTTGGATGTCAATTTAACTTGTTGTAGCCCTTAGTTATCTAAATTCTATGTAAGGCCATGAGACATTTACTTTCAGGTACTGAATTCCCATTTAAATATAATTAGCTGTTTTGTGGAATAAAAAAAACAAAAAGGACAATTTCACTACAGTTGAATTTTTAATCAATTCTAAAATTTTGTATGTATATATATACATATAGTTTTGTGTGTACATGTTTATCTATATTATGTGTACATGTATTTTTTTCTCTTCTCTCTCCAGGGAGAAATATCAAATCCTGACTTAGGACTATTTCTTCTAGTTAATATTTTTTATTCTTTCTTCTCTCTGCCTAAAAAATCTTCATATATCCTAAGTACTACCACACAATCTGGTAAACAGATTGTCAAAAACTCTAAACAAGGGAGGTAACTTGGCAACCTGGTATTATTTTAGAACAGGTGTACTGCAAAACTGTCTCTTAATATGGACAGTCTTCAGGACATTCTTGTAGCTGCCAGATTTCTTCAGATTTTACCTGTTTTGGACTTGTGTAAAGTATTTCTTATATCAGGAGTTTCTTTAGATAACTATGTTGAGGTTGAACGAATC
Organism: Rhizomys pruinosus; assembly: GCA_009823505.1. Classification (NCBI taxonomy): domain Eukaryota; kingdom Metazoa; phylum Chordata; class Mammalia; order Rodentia; family Spalacidae; genus Rhizomys; species Rhizomys pruinosus. Next base: position 35,323 of record VZQC01014020.1, on the reverse strand, counting down.
GCTAACACCTACAACCTTATAGAAGTGGATAAATGTGTTAAAAATTTCATCCTGAAGAACTTTCCTGCTTTATTGAGTACTGGTGAGTTCCTAAAACTCCCCTTTGAATGGCTTGCCTTCGTGCTTTCCAGTAATAGTCTCAAAAACTGTACTGAACTTGAACTCTTCAAGGCAGCCTGCCATTGGTTGTGGATGGAAGACCCTAGGATGGATTATGCTGCACAGTTAATGAAGAATATTTGATTTCCACTAAAGACACCATAGACCTCACAAATTATGTGCAGACAGTAGATTCCATGAGAACAGACAATACCTGTGTGAATTTACTTTTGGAAGCTAGCAATTACCAAACGATGTCATATATGCAGCCAGTGATGCAGTCAGACAGAACTGCCATTCGATTTGATTCTGCTCACTTGGTTACATTAGGAGGAGTTTTGAAGCAGCAACTGGTTGTCAGTAAAGAATTATGGATGTATAACGAAAGGGCCCAGGAATGGAAATCATTAGCCCCTATGGATGCTCCTTGATACCAGTATGGCATTGCTGTTATTGGAATTTTTCTTTATGTAGTTGGAGGTCAGAGTAATTATGACAGGAAAGGAAAAAATGCTGTTGATACAGATTTTAGATTTGATTCTAGATATAATAAATGGATGCAAGTGGCATCCTTAAATGAAAAGCATACGTTCTTCCACTTGAGTGCCCTCAAAGGACACTTATATGCAGTTGGTGGGCATAGTGCAGCTGGTGAACTGGCCACAGTAGAATGTTACAATCCAAGAATGAATGAATGGAGCTATGTTGCAAAAATGAGTGAGCCCCACTATGGACATGCTGGAACAGTATATTGGGGCCTAATGTACATAACAGGAGGAATTACCCATGGCACATTCCAAAATGAGCTCACGTGTTTTGACCCAAATACAGGTAAATGGAAACAAAAGTCTCTAGTGACTACAGTCAGAGGTCTGCATTGCATGTACAGTTGGAGACAAACTGTATGTAATTGGTGGCAACCACTTCAGAGGAACAAGTGACTATGATGATATTCTAAGCTGTGAATACTATCCACCAACTCTTGACCAGTAGACACCAATTGCTGCTATGTTAAGAGGTCAAAGTGATGTTGGAGTTGCCGTCTTTGAAAACAAAATCTATGTTGTTGGTTGATATTCTTGGAATAGTCGTTGCGTGGTAGAAATTGTGCAGAAATTTGACCCACAAAAAGATGAGTGGCATAAAGTTTTTGATCTTCCAGAATCACTTGGTGGCATTCAGGCTTGTACTCTCACAGTTTTTCCACCTGAAGAAAACCCTGGGTCCCCTTCTATGGAATCTCCTCTTTTAGCACCTTCAGATCATTCTTAGGTGTAAACCTTTTCATTGTGTCCCAGATCATTTCATACTTCCCTCTCAGCTGTCTCTTCTTATTGTTGAAGTTATTAGACAAAAAGGTAACAAGTTATTTGTCTTGTTTGGCTTAGTATGTTTATCAATGGCTGACAAGTGTATTCTGAAAATATATTCAATATATTCAGCTGTTTTAACAAGTGAAAAGATAATGTAGAAGATTAGATGACTTTTTTGGTGTTATGTATGTCAAACTGTAGATGATCATAATAAATGTGTAATTAGATCTATTGTATTTCAAAGCTGAAAATTTATTGAACTCTTAAACTGGTCTTTTTTTATAGGTTAGGGCTTTCTGTATTCAAGACCATGTCATTTGCAAATGAAGATCTCTATTTTTTTCTTCCCTTAGCTGTGTTCCCTTCTTAGGGTTATCTGGTGCTTTCATTACTATGCTGAGTGAGGATGACATGAGTGGTCATCTTTAATTTGCTTCCATACAGCTTTTTCAAAAGTCCTGAGAGTTTGCCTCCTCGTGCTCTCACCTGCAGCACCATCCATCTCTGTCTCCACTCAAACACCCCTCCTCATTATCTCCCTTCATATCACCTCTGTGATATCTCACTTCCCTCACCACCAGTTTCACTTTCTAGTTTCCCATGTTTTATGGGTACTCTAAAATAAACACTCAAATACAAAGCCTTGATGCTAAGATCTACATTGGATGGAGAACATGCAACATTTGTCTGTCTGAGCATATGTTAACTCACTCAATATGTTTCCCAGATCCATCCACTTATCTACAAATGTAATTATATTTTTCTTTAGAGCTGAATGAAATTGTACTGCTTATAGGTACCACATATTCAATATCCAGGGGATAGTGGATACATATACTGAATACACGTATTTAGTATCAGTGGATGATATACAGGTCATGTCCATGTTCTAGATATTTTAAGTATCTATGAACATGCATCTAAAAGACACTCAAAAAACCAAACACTAAAATTCCCCAAACAATCCACTAGAAAATGGGTGGCTGACATAAACAGACAGGTATCAAGAGAAGACATATACATGGCTAATAAATATTTTTAAGTGTTCAGCATGATTAGCTATCAGAGAAATACAAATCAAAATGAATTTGATATTCCAACTTACCCCATTAATAGCTATGATTAAGAAAATAAAAATTGAATTTTCAAAAAAATATTTTTCAGCTCCCTCTTCAGATCCTTGTCATATTTTTAATTGTTTTTCTGGGGGTGTTGGTGGTTAGATTCTTGAGTTCTTTATATGTTCTAGATACTAACTTTCTCTGTGAGAGGTACAGCTGGTAGGATTTTCCCCACTCTATAAGTTGCTCTTTTATTTGAATGATAGTGTCTTTTGTTTGGTGTACCTTTTTTTTTTTTCAGTTAAATGAGGTACTCTTTGTCCACTGTTGGTCTTACCTTGCTATCAGGATCTTTTTCAGAACTCCTTTCCTATGTCTATAATCTCCAACATATTCCCACATTCTCCTTTATCTATTAAGGGTAGTGGGTCTTAATGTTGGGTTCCTTGATCCATTTGGAGTTGAGTTTTGTGCATGGTGAGAGATATTTGGTTTCATTCTACATGCTCATGTCCAATTTGACCAGCACCATTTGGTGAACATGATGACTTTTCTCCAATGTGTATTTTTGGCTCCTTTGTCAAAGTCAGGTTGCTGTAAATGTGTTGATTTAAATCTGTATCTTCATAAAAATAAACAAATTCAACAGTAATAGCTGTGTCCCTCAATTCTACTCCACTGTTCAATTTGTTTTTATGCTGGCACCATATTGTTTTTATCACTACAGCTCTGTAGTATAATTCGAGATCAGGGATGGTAATGCCTCCAGCAGTTCTTTTATTGTTCATGATTTTATTGGTTATCCTGTATTTTGGGACATTCCTTATGAAATTTGAGATTACTTTTTCAATTTCAAATTATGTTATATGAAGATCATAAAAATTAAACAGATAAATAAAAGTCTCTATAATAGGAAATAGAGTCATTTAGAGTGTTCTGAAATGGTATAATTTGTCCATGCAGCACATGCAGCACATCTATGTCAATTTTGTAAGGAACCACCACACTGATTTCTACAGTGGCTATACCAGTTTGTACTCACACTAACAATGAAGCAAGCTTCCCTGTTTCATATTCTCTACATCTCCCGTTTTCTATTGGGATGTTTGGTATATTTTTCTGGTTAGATTTTTGAGTTTCTTCTATTTTTTAGACACTAATCTTTTTTTCAGATGGCAAAGAATCTTTTCCTTTTTGTATCATTAGGGATATGGGTCTATAGCTTTCTTTTTTCTTGTGTTTTTAATTGGTTTTAGTGTTTGAGTGATGCTGGATTCAAAGAAGAAATTTTGGAATTATCCCTTACTTTCTATCTCTTTGAATAATTTCAGTGGTATTGGGTGTAAATCTTTAAAGGTCTGGTAAAATTCTGCTTTGAAGCCATCTGGGCTGGGGAATTTTTTTAGCTCAGAGGCTTGTATTACTGTTTCTATTTTCTTATTTGCTTTGTGGGGTGTTTAAGCTGTTTTTTGTTGTTTAAATTTGATGATTCAATTTAATTTAGAAATTCCCATTTCTTTGTGATTTTCTAATTTAGTAGAGCATTGGTTTTTGTTTTTGTTTTGTTTTGTTTTGTTTTCTTGTTTTTATTTTGGACTTTTGGAAAGAGTGTCCCCCTGCAGCCCCAGCTGTCCTGGTACTCACTATGTACACCAGCCTAGCCTTGAACTCACAGAGATCCACCTGCCTCTGCCTCCTGAGTGCTGGGGTTAAAGGCATGAGACACTGAGCCCTGCTGGTCTTTGTGGAACATTTTTGTTTGTTTGTTTGTTTTTGTTTTGGTCTTTTTGAGACAGGGTGTCTCTGTAGCCCCAGCTTTCCTCACTATGTACACCAGACTGGCCTTGAACTTACAGAGATCTAGCTGTCTCTGCCTCCCAAGTGCTAGGATTAAAGGCTTAAAGGCATGCATCACCATGCTCAGTGGAGTATTGTCTTGATTGTTGTGAGTTTATAACAGTAAACCCCCCCCCCCAGAGTTTCCTTGTGGTCATTAAAAAAATGTACATTTTCTTTAAAAAAAGGTAAGTATTCACTCAGGGATTCCAATATTAAGTCTCATACTTTTCAAGTATTTAATTGCATTGAATACTTCTATTGTGTCAATGCATACATGCATAGACGGTTTCTATAGTATACTAAAAGGAAGTACATTTGTATATTTGTGTATGTGAAAATATAAGAGAGCATATAGAGAACTGAATTTGTTGAGTGGTGCAGAATCTCATTTTAGATTTCTGTATAGATTTACTGCTTACATTTGTTTTTTAGTTTTATTTATTTATTTTTTTTTTGGTCTTTGCGAGACAGGGTCTCCCTGTAGCCCCAGGCCCCAGCTGTCCTGGAACTCACTTTGTAGACCAGGCTGGACATGAATTCACAAAGATCCTCCTGCCTCTACCTCCCAAGTGCTAGGATTAAAGGTGTGCACCACCACGCCCAGCTACTGCTTACATTTGTATAGCTGAACTACAGTTAGGGAAAATGCAGCATCTATAAATATAAAATATACTTTAGAGGATGGAGAGATGGCTTAGCAGTTAAAAGTATTTGGTGATCTTGCAGAGGACCAGAATTAGGTTCCCCTCACCCACATGGCAGGTACCAACAGCCACTAACTCCAGTTTTAGGGCATCTGACATCTTTTTCTGATCTCACATAGGTATATTTACATATGTTCAGGGAAAACACTCATATGCCTAAAAATAAATAAATGAACAAATAAATAAATAAATAAATAAATTAAAACACTGTGAAGATTGTTGATGTGTTTTCTAAGTAGAAGTTTTGCTATAAAGAATAAGTTAAAATCACTTAAATTATTTAAGAACCATTATGTTGTAGGAATGGGTTTATACATTACACTACAATTGAGAAGACACTTAAACATTACAATAACAGACTATTGTATGTTCTGAAATAGCGGGGTTCTTGTGCTTCCAAGAAATAGTTCTGAGGCTTGGAGATTATTTATGGTTTGATGAGAATTTTAAAGACTGATCTGAGGGTTGGAAGATTAGTTTATTCGTGTCTTAGTGGACGTCAGATAACGTTTTTTCAAATGTACCCACTAGTTGCTAAAACTACTGTTTTATTGAAAGAAAAAACATCATATATAATTACTCCCACTGCAGAGTGACATCACAGACCTCTAAAGAGTGGCTTCTCATCTCTGCAATAAGATCAGCTCCCAAGACTTAGGATAGAAAGATTTATATTCCTTCATAGTTTTCAACATTGTAATTGAGTGGTGGAAGGGAAGGGATTCTCATTCATCCCTAATTCATGACAGGAACTGATGGGTCAATTCAGTACATCTTAATGCAGAGGACAACATTTAAATGCATCAGGTATTTAGAAAATATATTTAAAATAAGAATTCTCTGGTCTGTGGAGGTTTAGAAGAGTCTGAGCTCTAAATATTGGGGTATTACAGTACTGTTTAAGCACTGTCTTGCAACTTAGAATTACTACTTGTTTAGAAATCATAATGAATACTATATTTTATAGATGGAAAAATTTTATACTAGAATATAACAAAGCAGACATTATTTTTCCAGTCAAGTTGGAAACTCCATCTGGGAAGGGCAAATATCTCTGTTCAAGTTCTCTGTGTATGGGTTCTGCAGCTTTTGCTTAGGGAAGTGTGTTGCAGCTGTCACCTGTCCCTTCTTTGCCTCATACAGTTTTTTTTTAATTTTTTTATTAAATGAGTATTTGCACAGTCATTAAAGTTCTTATCTATTTTCAGTTCTTCACTGGAATAAACAATCATCTTTCTTAAGGCACAGTGATGATTAATTGGGTGTTATTAAAAGTACTTACTTCTAGTCTTACTGGATAGAAACGTTTGTAAGTCATGGAAAAGAAAGGCCAAGTTTGCTTATATTTTGTGTTCTATTTTTACTTTTGTGATTGTTATTAATGTAAGATTAATTTTCTATGCATCTTATTTTTCAAAGTCTGAATATCTACACTATGTAACTACATTTGTTCTTCAAATTTAGAAGAGAATATAGTCTTGAGGATAATTTGCCCTAATTTTCCAAGCTTGTTCATGGAAGAATATTATTTTTCTTCAGAATTATTTCCTATTTTAATTTTTCAGAGAAAGAAGTATATTGCTCTGATTGTAACATATATGTTACAGATATTGGAGAGCTATATATCTGTAGGATTTCCTTGTCCTTTATTTTATTGGAATATCACTCTATTTTAATTAGATAATTAGAATTGATAATGTTGTTTGTCAATTTCCTTTTTAAAAATATTTAAATATTTTATTTATTATTTTGCTTTATGCATATGAGTGTATTCCTGCATATGTGTAAGTGCACACATGTCATGTCATGCCCATGGAGATCAGAAAAGGGTGTTGGATTCCCCTGGAACTGGAGTTCTGGACAGTTGTTAGCTAAAATGTGGGTGTTGGGAATAGAACCATGGACCTCTGTAAGAGCAGCCAGTGATTTTAACTGCTCAGCCATCCCTCTAGCCCCATACTCCGTCAATTTTTTAAATTTTCTCTCTCTTTGTTTCTCTCCTTCCATGCCATTTTGACACTAGGTACCTATTTTCTCTCATGTACATATGTATTATTACTCCTGATCATTACTACAATCTGTTGATACCAAATCCTCTAATATCTTCTAACCAATGTCATAATTTTTCATCAGTCTCATGTGGAAGACAATGATATTCCACTAACATGAAGATTAGTCTCGCATTCTCTTCCTTTATTCACTTGGCAGGTAGAGAAATGACCAAGTATGTGGCAAGGAGATCCACTCCTGGTTGCTGATTCATCCACAGAGAAATAGAGAGACACATATGCCTTATCTTTCCTTGAGTGTTCGAAAGGTCTGAATTTATATTGTCTATTAAAACAATACAAATAACTGATGCTGAAGACCATGATTCCTGAGTATTTTTTATAGACCAGGATATTCTGTTGTAGGTAGCATTTTAATCATCACTAAAAATGTGTTTGTTTCATCACTCTGACCAAATGATAGCTGTTTATGTGTTTGTTTTTAAATTTGATTTGTTTTCTAAAATTATTTTCAAAATTCAGAGGGTCATTGTTATAGTTGACAAGAAAATATTTACCCCAAAGCTTTTTATTTTTATTTTTATTTCTTATTTTTTGTGAATATCATACATGAGTATTTTTTTTAATTAATTTTATTTCTGTATGTGTATGAATGTACTGCCTGCATGCAAGTCTGTGCACCCGTGTCCTGCAATGCTGCGGAAGTCAGAAGAGGGTGTCGGATTCCCCTGGAACTGGAATTCTCCTGGAATTGGAGTTTCAGACAGTTCTCGGCGCCATGTGGGTGCTGGGGATCGAACCCGGGTCCTCTGTAAGAGCGGTCAGCGCTCGTAACCGCTAGGCCATCTCTCCAGCCCATGAGCATTTTCTTTGCAGTAATTCCATCCATCCCAGTCTCCCTCAAACTCCTTTCATGTCCCCAACTCCCCCTCAATATCCTGTCCTTTTTTATTGTTACTGTTACTTATATATTGAATACATACATTTACAAACAGAAGCACACACACACACACACACACATATGGACTGAGTCCATTTACTGGTGTTTATGTGTACTTGTGCTTAAGGCTGCCCACTTGGAATTAGACCATACTTTTGTATTTATTATTTGCTATTTTTTATTTTGATGTGTATGAGTGTATTACCTAGATGGATGTAAGTGCACCCTTTGTGAAATTCCCACAGAAGTCAGTGGAAGGTGTTGAATCTCCTGGAACTGGGGTTATGGATGGTTGTTAGCCGCCATGTGTTTGCTAAGTCCTTTGCAAGGGCAGCCATGCTCTTAACTTCTGAGCCACCTCTCCAGCCTCTAGACCCTGCTTTTTGGAGAGAAAATTTCAGCGCCTAAACATCTCTGTGATTTTCTACAAAATTTATGAGTATCTAGTGAGATGGAGAAGAACTAAGACTTTATTCCCCATCAGGCCTGAGCTTATGCCACAGCACAAGGCTTCCATGTGTACTGTAGGCTGTTGCAAAACTTGTAACTTAGAAATCCTAATTTACTCAAGGCAGGATAGATAATCTTAAGCAAAATATTAATTTTATTAATAATTAAATTAATTGAACAATTTTAGTTTTTGAAAAAGGATATTATTTACTTAATTCCCAGGAAGGATTTTTAATTAAAATGTTAATGTAATTAATATTGATACTTAACTATTAATGTTTAATAGGAATAGAATTTCATTTTTGTCAAATGAAACAGCACTATAATATGTAATTACTAAACTGCACAGTAAAATATTTGATATAATAAATAATATCACATGTTTTCATCATAATAAAAATAATAAATGGAAACTAGACTCTTGCTCAGCAAATGATTGTAAAGGCATCCCTCCTGCATGATGCTGTCTTGAGAATTTTATCACTAATATAGCTAAATCAATTATTTTATTACATGAGAAGCATCTGACTGCTTTTATAAGCATTATTCTCATGAAATTTCTTTGTATTTCAGGGAATTTACAGAATATACCTTATATGTTAATAACTTGAATAAAAGTAAATTTGATTCAGAAAAAAAATGGCTCATAAGAAAAAGATACCAAAAGCAGTCACAGCATGAAGAACTCTATGGCTGGGAGGTTAAGCTGGGAGGTTCCACTTTCTTCAGACATATAGCTGGTTATAGAGACTTGGGACTCAGTCCCTCACTGTGACTTTCCTAAGGGATAACAGACCTGAATTTCTGTAGGAACCTTACCCTGCAAATATTTTTACATAAGCAGAAAAGCAATGTAGAAAATGTGACTAAATTTCACGTGTTATCAATATTTCTCTAACTACCCCATTCAACTTTCTTTTCAGGTTCCTAAGAAATCTTGGGTTACCCTCCTACCAAAGGCCTCTTTAAGAGGTTGTCTCCAGCCTGTCTCAGCTCCTTAGGAAGGCCAGTCTTGAGAACAGATATAAGAATCAATGCCTGTGTCTGTTTTCTTCGTTAAAAAATGTTTGTTTCAGTGTCAAGCCCTCAGGATCATAACAATATTTTTCCTAGCATACTGTGTCTGAAAATTAAACTGTTTATGATACTTAATCACCCCAGACTAGGTTTGTGGACACTCCCTCTCTTGCCTTAGGAAGGTGAAAATATTTGGTCAGTGCCTCTATATGGACCATCTACCTACACTGGTGTGTACCCAACAGTGGTGAACAGAGACTGAAGGTGGGATGGAGAGATTGAAAGGTAAAGAACACTTCTGAATCTTTTACTTTTAACTAGAAAACTTTGATGACAGACACCTGGCAGTTATACCTACGTATATGTGAAGCATGCTATTTTAAAAGCAAGAGTAAAATGGGGAAGAGGCTGATTCATAATATTTAAATATGTTCAAAACCTACAAGTGACCTAACAAAATACTTTAGGTTTGAATTAATTATCCCTAAAACATAATTAGAAATGAAAACAAATCTACTTTAACCCACCTAGAATTAGAAACTCACTATTCTATGTCAGATCTTAATGCACCTAGAATTAGAAACTCACTATTCTGTAAATCAGATCTTCAAACAAGTATTTTTTAGAAACAAAATACTTACTCTGAGATAAAGGAATACATTGTTAAGAGTGTTTAAGTCACATGTGGTGACCCATGCCCATAATCCCAGTAGTATGGAGATACAGGCAGGCAGATATTTTTTTCTATCAAGGCCAGCCTGGTCTATGTAGCAAGTTCCTGTTCAGCTAGGGCTACAGGGGGACTCTCTCTCAAAAAATCTACACACAAAGAAGAGTATTTACATATGTTTACCATCACCTTTGATCATTTTTTTAAACCTAGACAACCTTCTAGAAAATATTTTAAGGACTTTTTCAGAATGATATTACTCTCAAACTTACACTTGCAGTCAATGTGCCTTCAAAGGTTAAAGAAACGTCATTCAGTTATACAATGACATTTCTATGTTATTTTTAAATATTTTTCCAGTTGATTTATATTCTTGTGATGGCATAGTGATTATAATGCACATAGAAGGACATTCTTTTAATTAATTAGTAAAATGTTTCATCTATGCTGAACCATGAAGGAAAGAAAAGTTCACAGCCTATTCCAGAGTTAAACTTATTGTTACTGCTCTAAACCAAGAACACAACATAGAGCTCTGGGAAAGAAAGGTATTTATTTTGAGAATCAATTTAAAAGCATGAATTGCTATTGCAAAAGACAGTTTTGGTTGCCTAACAACTTTATTTCACATTCTAACACTTGATTCAAGAGGTTTACTTATGGAAACCTCTCTGGTCAGTGGTAAAGTTGCAATAGATATATGTCTATCTTTAGCTTTTGAATATCAGTTTTTCTTTGGAATGAAAAGAAAGCCAAGATTTTGGATTCTTTCATTCAGAGCCCATTCAGTACAAGGGTCAGATTTCAAAAATGGGAACAAGTATTCATTAATCAAATTTCAATTATTTTCTATGTAAATAATGTTTGCAGGATATTGAGCTATGGACGGAGAGTTCCTGAGGAAGGCACTGTTTCTGAGAGCGGGGGAAAAGAGGCATTCATGTGTTCTGTTGCGATGGGGATATTTAGAACTCTCAAAAATTTCACTGTAGATCCTTCCTTTTCTGCACCCCAAGAAAGTGACACCTTTCAGTCCCATGGAGAAATGCATGCCCAGCACTCCCACAGCTCCTTCCCCGCCCCACTCATCGTCCGTTTCTTCACTTCAATGATAATATATTTAAATTTCTAATACTGTGGTTTGTCTTGCTTATCTCTTTAAAGAAAAATGCTTCTACACATATACTTTGGTTAATATGAAGACCACATTAATTTGGTAAAGTTTTAGTTACCTCATGTTTCACAATATTTTTCTTGAGTTCTTGTATGATTTTGTTAACAAAGTTAACAAATAGCAGATATTATATTTGGATTTCTGTGAAACAGAAAGAAAAACAACTTTTCATGTCTCATTTCACTGTCCATTGGTAGATTTAGGTTTTTACATTCTTATCAGTGAATGAATGCATTGCTTAGAATTTATTCTCTATGCATTACAAGTTTTGTCTCCCTCTCAAAGACATATCAGTATGTTAGTCTGGCTCATGTTGTTTTGATTCCTAGAGTGCTATTGGAATCCATCAGTGTAAATAAAAGTTATAATTCTTAAAAGACTGAAGAAAATTAGGATATTGGACCCATGCTGAGTTGAGTAGTTAACCTCTATTTCTCTTCAAAATTCAGGTAACATGAAATAAAGTCTTAACTGACAATGAACTATTCCCGGGTGACAGAGTTTGTGCTGGTAGGACTGTCCAGTTCAAAAGAGCTGCAGCCTTTCTTGTTTCTCATATTTTGCGTGCTCTACCTAGCAATACTGCTGGGTAACTTCCTCATTATCCTCACTGTGACGTCAGAGCCCCGCCTTCACACCCCCATGTACTTTCTGCTTGCAAACCTCTCTTTCATAGATATATGTGTTGCCTCTTTTGCTACCCCTAAAATGATCGCCGACCTTCTGGTCGAACGCAAAACAATTTCTTTTGAAGCCTGCCTGGCTCAGATTTTCTGTGTTCATCTCTTTGCTGGTGGTGAGATGGTTATCCTGGTGTCCATGGCGTATGATCGCTATGTTGCAATATGCAAGCCTCTGCACTACACGACCATCATGAGCCGCCGCGTCTGTATCGTTCTCGTGCTGGTTCCATGGTGTGTGGGCTTTGTCCACACCACGAGTCAGTTGGCATTCACTGTTAACTTGCCGTTTTGTGGTCCTAACCAGGTGGACAGCTTTTTCTGTGATCTTCCACTGGTGACCAAGCTAGCTTGCATAGACACCTATGCTATCAGCTTATTAATAGTTGCAGACAGTGGCTTTCTCACCCTGAGTTCTTTTCTCCTCTTGGTTGTCTCCTACACGGTGATTCTCATTACAGTTAGGAATCGTTCCTCTGCCAGCATGGCCAAGGCCCGGTCCACCCTGACTGCTCACATCACTGTGGTCACGCTGTTCTTTGGACCGTGCATTTTCATCTATGTGTGGCCCTTCAGTGGCTATTCAATTGATAAAATCCTAGCTGTGTTCTACACCATCTTTACTCCCATTTTAAACCCAGCTATCTACACGCTAAGGAACAAAGAAATGAAAGCTGCTATGTCAAAGCTGAAGAGTCGGTTTCTGAAGCCAGGCCAGGTTTCTGAAGTCATTAGAAATGTTCTTTTTCTGGAAACAAAGTAAATTTACAGAACTGTTACCATCACAGAGCACCTCTGGACCTTTCCAAAAAGAATCATTATAATCATCATGGCAAGTGAGAAAAATTGATTTAACTCAGATTAGGTCTGTAACTATGATCATTAAAAGCCATAAATTACCCTTAGACCTAATTATTCTTTTTCAATTCTTTTTTTCTTTATTGTCCTTATTTTTATACGAAAAACTTAGTGATATATCTTTCTTCCGCAGAAAGATGCACTACTTAAATTGCTGATTTTTTTAAATTTGTTTATTTAAAAAAAATTTTTTTTATTGATGCTTTGTGCATTTCGTACATCATTTTCCAATTCAGAGATCGGCATTTTTCCCTTTCCCTTCTCCCCCACCCCTACCCCATCCCAGATCATGTATTCTGCCATAACTGTCTTGCATCTTTCTCTGTTTTTTTTTTTTTTCCTTTTTTAGCTATAAGTGATAATCCATGAGTACAAGCATCCTTCGTGCGAAACCAATCTACAGGCTGTTGTGTCCAAACCCCCACAGCCCCACCATCCAGTGGGGGGTGACATGTTGTTTGTTCAATCAAGTTGATCAAATGAGTGTCCAGACTACATCGCTGTAGTTTCACCATTCACCCCAATCGGAGCCTTTACATTCTACCATGCCCCCTCTTCCGCAGGTTGTTCCCTAGGCTTAGAAAAGGGGCACAGGTGGATGAGAAGTAAAACAGTCCATTCTCTCTGGAGCTGGTGACTTGGACTCTGGTCAATTCTGGCTGTTTCCTTTCATGGGCTGACAGTTTGTCCAGGAATAACCTTTCAATCCTACTAATGAAGCACAAGCATAAATTGCTGATTTTGAAATAACCTTTTAACTCAAAACCACATGATATATATATATATATATATATATATATATATTACATTGACTAAAATGCAGTTAACTTTTTTCTGTATATCTGATTACACACGAAGGCAATTCAGCGATGGGCATTAGTGAAAAGCAAAATGTGAAATGGTGTGCCTATTGGCAGAAAGTGCTTCATTCAGTGCTTTGGAAGTCCTTCCTCAGTATGTTGCTTAGCAAATACACACCCAAGTGGGGAACTTTACTGTATTGGCCTGTGAGGCATGTCTGTGAGACATTTTATTAATTGTTGAATGCAGCTGCTTGTATCCCTGGGAAGCTGATCCTGGGTGTACAAGAAAGCAGGCTAGCACAGCCCAGGGAAACAAGCCAGTGAGCATTGTTTCTCTTCAGTCCAAGCTTTAGTTCCGGTCCCCAGCTTTCTGCAATATCTGCCCTGACTTCCCTTAATGACAAACTGGGATGTGGATCTGTAAGCCAAATAGGCCTGTTCCTCTACAAGTTGGTTTGGGTCGGAATGGTTTATTATAGTAACAGGGAAGCAAATGAAAACAACTGGTAGGTTTTGTTAATTTGGGCCCATTAAAGGTCAAATAATTTTGGAATGTCAGAGATGTGTTAAACTTTTCTCTCTTGACGATTGAAACATCTTGTGTTTTTTTTTATTCATGTGAAGAAAACTAGCAGTAATTTTCACTTTTCTATATGTTTTTAATTCAGATAATAATATTGTTTCTGAATTTCCAATGCAGGTTACCCAAAATAGCAGAATTCTAGTTCTAGACCTCAGGAATGCTCACATTTCTCATCCAAGGGCACTTAAGAGCAAGCAATTCTTGTGCTCACTCTTATGAGTTCAGCTTGGGCTGTACCTATTTGAGCAACTTTCAGGTATTTCTTCTTTGATATCTGGTTCTGATTTCATAGCCTGGTGTGGTACTGATTTTTTCCAGACTCCATTCTTTACAATTGTCTTTAGACAATTCATAATTCTGAAAGACAAATGTTTCTGAACTAAAGTTCAAAGTCATTCAAGACATAATAAAAGTACATATAGATGGATACTTAAATTTATTTATTTATGCATTTTAAACAAATTTTTATTGAACTTTTGTGTATTTAATACAACGTTTGTTAATCAAATTTAAACCCATTCTCCCTTCCTTGCCCTCCACCTCACCAGAGCTCATGCATTCTGCCATACATGTCTTTCATCTTTTTCTCAGGCTTTTTAAAAATTTTTGATGCAGAAGTTTACTGTTTCAGTCAGAACTTTGACCCAGTCTTTTTTGTTGTTGTTCCTTCAAATTTGTAACTCTCCAAAATATGCATATATACATACACACCACACATATACCAAGATTATAACATCTGAGATAAACTATAGCTTTATTCCAAAACATATTTAGGGATACACATTTTGACAGTAGAGTTATATGGAGGTAAAGGAAAAAATATTACTTTACATTTCTACATTATATAGCAAGTTGATAAGTAACATCAGGTATGTATTTACTAGAGATGAAAGGAAAATATAATTATTCAGTTTTCCTTACAGATAGAGATTTGTTGCTAGGATCTACAAATGAGGGACACCATATGTCCTTTGTTTTCTGGGACTGTGTTACTTCACTTAGCACAATGGCTTCTTGTTCCATCCATTTACCTGCAAATTCATGATGTCATCTTTATTTACTGCTGCATAGAATTGCACTGTATTTTATTTTGTTTATTGTACTTATATAATCAAACCTCTTAGAGGAAAATGAGATTTTGCACATTGTTTACATGAAGTTACAGTTTGATATGTAAAGAAGTTAATTTCATTGTGAAAATAGTATCAATTACTCATTGAATAAAACTGTACATTATAAAAGGTACCCGAATTCTTTTATTATTTTAAAACTTATTAATATTATTTTGAATTTTTGCAACTTTCTTTTTTTCATGCAATGTAGTTTGATGGTATTCAGATCCTCTCTCCTAGCTCCTACCCCCACTGCTCCTGCCCAGTTTAATGTACTCTCTTCTATATATAATACATCATATATAGTCTGATTTGTGTCCTGAAATTTTCAGTGTGGGTCCATCCACTGGACTCACCAAGAGTTCAATCCCTATTGGACCAGTGTCTTTCCCTCTTCCAGCAGCCGTCAATTGTCAAAAGTTCCTTAGGGGGTTGATGGGTTTCCTTACCTATTTCTCCATGCCTATGGTGGGGATTTTGTCTGGTTTGAGCTTGCATAGGACTTGTGTATGCCATCACCATTGCTGTGAATTCATGTGAGTAACTCACCATCTGTCTGGAAGACTCTGCTTTCTTATAGTCTTCTACCCTTTCTGGCTCCTACAACCTCTCTGCCTTCTTTTCCACAATGATCCTGGATCTTGGGAGGCAGAAGCAACCACAGGAGCCATAAAATGGATAGGAAATATAGGGATAAATGTCAAGAAGGATCTAGATAGAGGGTTATAGTAGGAGGCTGGGTAAGTGGGGAGGGAGTAAGGAAGGCTATGAAGGGGGAATGAGATGATAGATAAATAATACTTAGATGGTATGAAAAACCAGAGGGAGATGTATTAGTTCAAAGTCATAATGAGAAAAACATTTACAATAAATATATGTTGCATGTGTATAGCAGGAGACTACATAACAAAAAACACAGTGGCAGGTAGAAACCTCCTTTTAAGTTTTAGTTAGGGTAGTCCAAGAATCTTCCAAAATAACACACACTATTGCAACAGCCTTTGGTTGCCTCCCATAACTTGAAATAAGACCCTATTGCTGAAGACAAATCACAATTTGGACACAGGACTTTGAGAAATCCAGGTAGAACTGACATGGAAGCCTCCTCTCTGAAGATTAATTCTCATGGTATCAGAGGATTTTATACAAGTTGCCAAGGAAGAAAACCAATCAATGGTCTTACCAAGCTGTAAATCCTAATAAAGAGAATGGCGTAACAAACTCTCACTATTGGTGAAGTACTGACACTTTTATCTTGGGGATAATCAACAGCTATGTAATTGGAATTAAGGTCCACTTAATGGGGAGAAAGTTATGTGTGGTACTGTCAACATAGCCAAATACACATGGCTCAAGTGGTTATAAATCCCAGAGATAACCTGTCTGTGACATCCTTCTACCAATGTAATTTCTTACTTTTTGTACATATGTCATCATATTTACAAATATACCTTTAATTATTCAGAAGCTTCATTTTGCAACAGATGGAGACTATTACAGAGATATAGAAATGTCAAATGCAGAGAATAAGTGTCTGTGGGATGCTTAACCCTTAGTGACACATTTTAGATGGAACCTCAAAACACAGGATGAAAAGACCTCCCAAATCTTACCATAGAAATTTCCTTATGCAGCAGATGGTGATTAATGTGGGAACCTACAAGTGGCCAATGTGCAGGGAATAAGAGGTCCAAGAGCTTCATCCCTGAATAGGAAATATATCTCCTTTTAAAGTCTCAAATATCTCTGTGAGTTACTTATACTACTTATTAAGACTAAAACGGCACCTGCCAGATGGTCCAGGGGCTAAGTGCACTAGCTGCTTTTTTGGAGGCCCCAGGTTCAGTTTCCACCATCCACATAGCTGCTAACAATTGTCCATAACCCCAGTTTCAAGGGATCTGACACCATCTTCTGACATCTGCAAGCACTGCACAACACAGGTGCACTGACACACACACAAAGATTATACGTATACACATAAAATAAAAAAAAAAACCCAAAATATGGAACTATTTTAAAATTTGTTTGTTATTTTTATTTTATGTATATGAGTGTTTTGCTTGTATGCAGTGCAGTGCACACAGAGGTCAGAAGAAGGTGTCACATCCCTTGGAACTGGAGTTACAGATGGTTATTAGCCACAATGTGGATGCTGAGATTTGAACCTGGGTCTTCTTCAAGAGCAGCCAGTGCCATTAACTACTGAGTCATCTCTCCAACCTCAAATAAAATATTATTTTAAAAAGTAAAACAAGGGGCCTGGAGAGATGGCTCACTGGTTAAAAGGTTTGGTTGCTCTTGCAGAGAACCTGGGTTCAATTCTCAGCACACACATCCATCCATATCCCCAATTCTATGGAATCTGCTGTCAATTTCTGACTTCTGTAGGCATTGTACAACACAGATGCATTTACACATATGCAGGCAATATATACTCATACACACAAAATAAAATAATAAAAGATTTTTTTTGTTTTGGTCTTTTCGAGACAGGGTCTAACTGTAATCCCAGCTGTCCTGGAACTCACTCTGTAGACCAGGCTGGCCTTGAACTCACAAAGATCCACCTGCCTCTGCCTCCCAAGTGCTAGGATTAAAGGCATGCACCACCACGCCTGGCTAAAAGACTTTCAAAAGTAAAATATGATAAGGTTAAGGATATTGTGCAGGTTTATATAGTTGCTAGGTAACAGAATGGATTTCCTAACCAAATTTTGATGTCTTATTTTTCAATATATATCTTTATTAAATTTTGTGCATTTTGTATAATGCATCTTTTTTCCTTTTTAATTTACTTTTTATTTATTTATTTTTTAAGGGATTTGCAATATAAGAGCACAGTTGTTTTCAGATCACATTAATGTTGCTCAGTTTGTCATACAATTAGGTAATAGGCAGTAGCATCCACATATTGTATAATTGCATCTTAATTATATTTAGGACCCTTCTCCTTTCTGCAACTTTTTACCACCCCCTCATACTGGATTTTATGAATTTTGCCATATATGTTAGAGACTATTGAGTAAAGTTTGTTTCACCAGATGTTCTCAGTGTTAGTTTATCCATTGGAGCATGGTCAGCCTATCCAGAATCACTCTCTTGAAGAAGATTAACTCTCCCTCCCTCGAAAGTGATCAACTGCCAATAGTTTCTCAGCTAAGGTTGAGGATTCTTGCCCATTCCCTCAGTTCTATGGTCAGTTTTTGTCTATTATGAGTTTTCATGGGTCTGATGCATGCTATCATGTCACCATTGCTGTAAGTTCATATGAACAGTTTCCTAGCTGCCAGGACAACTCTGTTTCCTCATAGTCAACCCTGTCTCTTATGATTTTTGTGCCCCATATTCTGTAATGATCCCTGAGCCTTGTGTGCCTGAAGTTTAATTCAGGAGTCCTACGCAGGGACATGCACCCTGAAGTCTAATGGTCTCTAAATTTGGGGCAGTTATGCCTGTCTGTGTTAATGACCCTCTGTTGCATAAAGAAACTTGGCTAGTGAGAGTTGAGAGATACATTAATATTCTCTCTACCTCCTGTTCTACTATGTTTTGTGAGACTTAAGTGTAGAGGTTCCATGATACATGTGTCACTTAGGGCTGGGTATCTCACAGACACTTATTCTCTGTGTATGACCATTTGTGGAACTCTGTAATAGTCTCCATTTGTTGCATAAATGAACCTGGAGTTGGACCACTGATTGATTTTCCTCCTTAGCAACTTACATAATATTCTCCAGAACTTTGACAGTCTTCTTTGGTGAGTCTCTTGAACTATGGTGACCTATAACTCAACAGGATGTTTCTCCTGTCTGGTAATGTTTCTCTTGTTATCTAGCCTTGGGTGATACACATGCACTCATGTGTAGCTATTGTATACATATTTTTCGGTAGGCTTTTGAACTAATACAAATACTAATATGATTTCCCACACCACCTAAACATTTGTATCTTCCTCCACAGTTAAGATACCCCCATTTTCCTTATTCCCCCCATGATAACAGCTGCATCCTGCTACCCCTTGAGCTCCTTCTTCCCCATTCTCCTGATTGTTCATGCATAACCCTTCCTCCTCCCTTTCCCAGTTAATACTCTCTTTTCCCATCCCCCATAGCACATGTCTCCTGTTTCCCCCCTCTCTCTGGATCCTTTTTTTCCCTTTTCTTCCATGGTTTCTTTCCATTTTCCTGGCTCCTGAAGTTATAGCAGGATACATTCTCACATATAAGAATTTGGAATTAAGGTCCACAAATGAGAGAGAACATATATCAGCTGTTTTTTTAAAGTCTCTCTTTTTTTTTTTTAATTAATTTTTATTGATGCTTTGTGCATTTCATACATTTTTTCCAATTCAGTTCAGGCTTATTTCCCTTTCCCTCCCCCCCACCCCCTCACTTAGGATAACAGCTTCTAGTTCCGTGCATTTATCTGCAAATTTCAGGGTTTCATGTTTCTTTAAGTCTGAGTAGAACTCTGTTGTGTAAATGTACCAAATTTTTGTTATCCATTAATCAGTTGGGGGACATTTAGGTTGTTTCCATTTCTTCAATATTGTGGAAAGATCTCACACAATTTCAGCCACCTCATATTTGACAAAGGGGCAAAAAATCCTTAATGGAGGAAGGATAACATCTTCAGCAAATGGTGCTGGCAAAACTGGATCACAATTTGAAGAACAAAATTAAACCCCTACCTCTCACCCCGTACAGAAATCAACTCCGAGTGGATCAAAGATCTCAATGTGAAACCCAAAACCCTGAAGAAAAAATTTTGGCAACAACTACAAGACATAGGTGTAGGAAAAGACTTTCTAAATCAGACAGCAGCTGTGCAGGAAATAAGGTCAACAGTTGACAAATGGGACCTTATCAAACTCAAAAGCTTCTGGACAGCTAAAGAAACAATCAAGAATGTGAAGAGAAAACTCACAGAGTGGGAGGAAATCTTCACCAGTGATGCATCTGACAGAGCATTAATGTCCAGAATATACAGACTACTCAAAAAACCAGAAGTAAGAAGACAAATAACCTACTCAAAAGATGGAGTAAAGAGCTGAACAAAGTCTTCACCAGTGAGGAATTAAAGATGGCTGAGAAACATCTTAAAAAGTGTTCAACATCATTAATAATTAAGGAAGTGCAAATTAAAACCACTCTCAGATATCTCACTCTAATTCAACTGGTTAAGATCAAGAAAACAAAAGACACCAAGTGCTAGAGAGGTTGTGGGGAAAGGGGAATACTTATCCACTATTTGTGGGAATGTAAACTTGTACAACCATTATGGAAAGCAGTGTGGAGAGCCATTAAAAGACTCCAAATAAGCCTACCACCTGACCCAGTCATACCACTCCTGGGTATATACCCAAAAGACTCATCCTATTGCAAAGACACATGCACATCCATGTTTATTGCAGCTCTCTTCATAAAAGTGAAGAGCTAGAACCAACCCAAGTGCCCCACGACAGATGAATGTATGACTAAAATGTGGTACATCTACACAATGGAGTACTTTTCAGCGGTAAAGAACAATGACATCATGAACTTTGCAGCTAAATGGATGGAACTGGAAGCCATTATGCTAAGTGAAGTAACAAAGTCCCAGAAAAACAAGCAGGGAATGTTTTCTCCCTCATTAGTGGATGCTAACACCAAATCCCCAGTTGAAAGGCAAGCTGAACAACATTATTGATATATTTCTTTTTATCTGAAAGCAACTATGCTGTTATAATGTAAATCTCTTAAAAGGCTCTAAGCTGGGCATGGTGGCACACACCTTTAATCCTAGCACTTGGGAGGCAGAGGCAGGCACATCTCTGAGAGTTCAAAGCCAGCTGGGGCTGCAGGGAGACCCCGAGTCAAGAAGACCAAAAAAAAGGCTCTAGAATCAACCCGCCACATATTTTTAGAGTCTGTAACTACTGTATATTGGTGGAAGGTATGTATTCATATTTTAGAGTAATATAAAATTAAAGGAGGAAAATGTGAATACCGAAACATAAAAAAGACTGAGAGAAAGATGCAGGACATTTATGGCAGAATTCATATCTGGGGTGGGGTGGAGGGTAGGGAAAGGGGAATATATCTAAATTTAATTGAAAAATGATGTATGAAATACACAAAACATCAATAAAAGCATTATATTATAAAAAAGAAATAATGGGTTCAGAAGAAACATAAATTTCTGAAATTCTGGAGTAGTACAGCCAGTTCCCAAGGCACATTGTGTGTGTGTCTTTTTGAGACAGGGTCTCTCTGTAGTCCCAGCTGACCTGATATTTGCTATCAGAGTAGCTGGTTTCAGTCTCACAGAGATCTGCCCCCATCTGCCTTCCAAATGCTGGAATTGAAGGTGTGCACACCATGGTGCCGAGCCCCAGATGGATTTTTTTTGAGTGTGAAACAAGCTCTTTCTCCCCCTCAAATTCAGAAAAACCTCTGATGGCCTAGAATAAATTAGGTTTCTAATTGAATTCCACATGGCTGCTCACACAATTAGAAACAATTAATTTTGCAAAACATATCCCTTTTACATTCCCAAGAGTTGTATATCTTACGTGGAATTGCTCAGGGAATCATGATTCATGGATCCCAGAGTCTTTTGCTACCTGGCTTATAACACTAAAGTACGTTAAGAGATGAGGTAAATTTATATCCCCAAATGGGTGATTTATGTAAAGCTCATTTGATTATTTTAATTCAGTTTTTACACAAGGGCTGTTTCTGGTAAAGGGAGTGAACAAATAGCAGATGAATTAATTCAATTTCTTATACTCACACAGCTGTATTCTCTAATTTTAGGGTCATTCATTATTTTCCTTTTGCTGTGAGATAACACAAATTATTTAAATTTTCATTTTTTCCTTTTTGAGACAGGGTCTCCCTTTAGTCCCAGCTGGCCTGGAGCTCACTATGTAGACCAGGCTGGCCTTGAACTCACAGAGATCCACCTGCCTCTGCCTCTTGACTGCTGGGATTAAAGGAGCATGCCATCATTTTTTTTTATTAAGCCATAATCTTTTCATAAATAATGCATGGATTATAGGCATTTAACAGGTTCAGAAGAAAGAGATGTATTTCTGAGCTGAATTATAAAAGTTCTAGGGTGGTCGCAGGTATCAAATAAACCATGCTAGCACAGATAATCAAAAGAGATTTGGATTGAGCTGGGTGTGTTGGCACACACTTTTAATGTCAAAGTTGGGAAGAAGAGGCAGGAATATCTCTGTAAAACTGAGGCCAGACTGATCTACACAGAGAGTTCCATGAAAGCTGGGGCTACAGAGAGACCCTGTCTCAAACCCCCCCCTCCGAAATAAGAAAAATGTGAGAAAACACTATGAATATAAAGTGACTGGAATTAATACAGATCTTTTAAATAATAACTCTAAATATTAATAGCCTCAGGTCTCCACTAAGAAGACATGAACTACAAATTGAATTGAAAATACAATTCATCTTTTTTATGGGAAAGTTAGTTTTATTTGTATCTTGTTTTGTTGTTGTTGTTGCTGTTGTTGTTGTTGCTGTTGTTTTTTTTTCATGACAGATATCAAAGATACATGGCATTGTTTGTTCTTTTTTTATTGTTATTAAATTTTCTCTGTAAGTCATACATCATTTCTCAATCAAATCTAGAGTTGCTTCCCTTTCCATGCCCACCACCCTACCAGAGTCCCCGCACTCTGCCAAACATGTCCTGCATCTTTTTCCGAGTCTTTCCAGAGTTTTTCCAGTTCTTTTTTTGTTGTTCTCTCCAAGTTATATTGCTACAGTATATATATA
>VZQC01014020.1:0-10279 GCA_009823505.1 Rhizomys pruinosus | reverse complement strand
AAAAAAAAAAAAAAAAAAAAAAAAAGAATATATAAACTACTCAAATCAAAGTAGTAAAGAAACAAATGATCTACTCAAAAGATGGAGTAAAGAGCTAAATAGGGACTTCACCAGTGAGGAATTAAAGATGGCTGAGAAAAATTTTAAAAGGTGTTCAACATCATTAATAATTAAGGAAATGCAAATTAAAACCACTCTCAGATATCATCTCACTCTGATATGCCTAGCTAAGATCAAGGAAACAAAAGACACCAAATGGTGGAGAGGTTGTGGGGAAAGGGGACACTCATCCACTGCTGGTGGGAATGTAAACTTGTACAATCATTATGGAAAACAATGTGGAGAACAATTAAAAGACTCAAAATGAGCCTACCTCCTTACCTAGTCATACTACTCCTGGGTATATCACAAAAGACTAATCCTACCATAAATATAGATGCACATCAATATTTATTGCAGCTTTCTTCACAATAGCAGAAAGTTGGAACCAGCCCAAGTACCCCTCAACCAAGTAGTGGATAGAGAAAATGTGGCATGTCTATACAATGGAGTTCTATGCAGCAGTAAAGAAAGATGACATCATGAACTTTGCAGCTAAATAGATGGAACTGAAAACCATTATGCTAAATGAAGTAACAGTCCCAGAAAAACAAATGGCAAATGGTTTTCCTCATTTGTGGATGCTAACACCAAATCCCCCAGATGAAAGGCAAGCTGAACAACATTATTGTTTTATTTCTGTTTATCTGACAGCAACTATATTGTTATAATGTAAATTTCTCAACTGGCTCTAGAATCCACCCACCACTTATTTTCAGACTCTGTAATTACTGTATATGGGTGGAGAAAATATATCTATATTTTAGAGTAACCTAAAATTAATGGAGGAAAATGTTTATTCCTAAACATAAGAAAAAAAGATCGAGAGAAAGATACAGGATAGTTATGGCAGAATGCATGATCTGTTTTGGGGTGGGGGAAGGGAAAAGGGAATATGCCTAAACTGAACTGAAAAATGTCTGAAATACACAAAACACCAATAAAAGCATGAAAAAAAGAGTAGAAATGAACATAGATTTTGTAGGAGGCAATAGAGTCTTTGAGTAGATGATAAAAATGGTATGAGTGTCCGAACCAGGACCCTGGTTGCACTGGTGGCAGAAAGAGACCATCATCCACAGATGCCCACACAGCCCTTGCTGGATTCCCGGGATCTGGTTATACTTCTGTGAGCTGCGTTTCCCAGCAGGAGAGAGAGAGACTTTTCCAGTGTCTTCAGTGGCAAATACAGCTTGCAGGCTGACTATGCAGACAAGAGCCCCGTAGGCCTTGACTACCAGGGCAAGACAGAGAAACAAGAGTCCCAACAAGATGTTGTCTGTGTGCTGTACTTTCCCGCATGTACTTTCTTCAGGGCCCACCATGGAAATAAGTGGGATGGACTGCATATGGCAACAAAATTCATAGTGAGCCCTGGATGAGCTGCCAACCCATAAAAAGCAAAGCCTGAACAGACCCGAGAGTCCAATGTGTCACTTCAAAGAAAAATATCTCACCCTCTTGTGGCCCTTTCCCCAAAGTTTAGGGACCATTTGTGCGAGCACAGCAAATATGCACTGGTCTTCCTTTGGTCAGCATAATTACATGTGCAGGCCTTTCTAGTCAGATCTGAGACTTTGTGGTACAAAGAAATTCCCTATCTATGTAAAATTGGACACAGATGTCTGCTAATTGGGATTGTGTAAATGTTGCTTGCATTTACTCGTTTTTTTTGTATATTACATTTTTAATTGGTCATGAATTAGTCAGTATTTTTTTATTTTATTTTTATTTTGGGGGATGAATGTATTGCCTGCATGTGTGCAAGTGCACCCATGTCATGCAATGCCCATGGAGGCAGAAGAAGGTGCCAGATTCTCTTGGAACTGGAGTTATAGACAGTTAGCTGCCATGTGGGTGCTGGGAATTGAACCAGGGTCCTCTGCAAGAGCTGTCAGTACTCTTAACCATTGAGCCATCTCTCCAGTCCCAGTCTTAGTATTTTTAGAGAGCACTCACAGCCATTTGGGCCAGACAAAGATAGTTCACCACTGTGCTAGATAGCTTTAGTGTCAACATGACACACCTGGGTTGAGGGAGCCTCTATTGGAATTGGCTCCATTGGACTGGCTTTTGGCCACATCTGTGGAGTATTGTATTGATTGTTGAGCAATATGGGAGAGCCCAACACACTATGGATTGTGCCACTCCTGGGCAGGTTGTTGTGTACTGTATAAAAAAGCAGTTTGGGCAAGGGCCAGAGGAGCAAGTGAGTAAGCAGCTTTCCTCCATGGCCTGTGATTCAGCTCTAGCCTCTAGGTTCCTGCCCTGAGTTCCTATGGTGGACTCCCTCAGTGATGAACTGTTACACAAGAGATGTGAACTAAATAAACCCTTTCCTCCCCCCACCCAAAAAAAATACATGGTATGACTGGAACATGGGGAGGGATAACTAACACTAAAGGTCTTTAGAAATACCATACAGAAACCTACCATTACAGAAGGTTCTTAAAGTATATACATATATAAGATAAAAAGAGATTAGACAGACTGCTGCCTAAGCAGTTGGGAGTGGATTACTTGCTGCCCAAGCAGCTGGGGGCAGAGTGTGTGTGGATCAGGAGGTCATGTGGACTGGCAGTTCGGCCCAGAGGGCTCTGAGAGCTAGAAACTGAGGCTTGAATACAGACTGCTGCCCAAGCAGTTGGGGGCAGATTACATGCTGCCCAAGCAGCTGGGGGCGGTGTGTGTATGGAGCCCCTGGGGGTGGAGTGTGTGTGGACTTGTGGATCTTGTGGACTGGTGGGTATCTGCAAGCCAACTCCTCCCACCCCCTCTCCCCTGCCAACTGGAACCCCTCCAAGTAGAATTCAGGAGAGAGTGGCTGGCAGCAGAGGGTATACAGTGTTCAGAAGGTGTCATCTGGGTTGCTACCCACCCAGCTCTTGCAGAACAGAAAGGGAAAAGTGAACTATACCTTCCAACATATGTCCAAAATTAAAAGCCTGAAACCTAAACAAGTCAACACTCCATTCATAAGGAGAGTACAACAAAGACACCCAAAGGAATCAAGGAAAGCAATCCTTCAACAAGGTGAAGAAGCATTCAAGATTCGTATCAGAATACAGGCAAAAGGCTAACCACATGCCGAGAACACAAGGAAGGAACAATATGGGAAAAGCACAGAATTACTCCACACCAAACTGTACAGAGTCAGTGGAGGACTTCTACAATGGGATCTCCCTAGAGGTAACCCAGGACACATATCCCAAAAGAACAATCACAGATATATTCAAAGAAATCATGAAACTAAGGGGAGAGAATGAAAAACTCAGAAAGGACCTAGAGGGAGACAAGGACAGACTTTAGAAAGAGCTAAAAGGTGAACATGACAGACTCCAGAAAGAGCTAGAGGGACAAAATGACAGACTCCAGAAGGAAGTGGAATCACTGAAAAGATCCCATGCTAAAATGAAAAAGGAAACCATAGAGCTACAAGAAAAGATTGAGAAGCTCCAAAAGGAAATGGAAATAGTAAAGAAAACACAGGAATAAATGAAAAAAGAAATCAAACAGTCATCCAATCAAGAAGAAAGAATGGGAAAAAGCCTCAGAAGCAGAATGGAGGAAGCAGAAAAAAGAATATCAGACCTAGAAGACAGCACAGAACAACTAAAAAGCTCAAGCGAAGACTACTTAATCTATCAAATCATGTTCATGCCCTGATTTTATATACTTGTATCTATCAATAAACATTGTGGAAAGAAAAGACTATGAAAAATTTAAAAATACACAAGAGTGGACCAACCAGGAAATGTGGACAATATGAAAAGTGAAACCTCCACATCATAGGGACAGAGGAAGGAGAAGAATCTCAAGAGAATGGTATTGATCAGATTGTCAACAGAATAATAAAGGAAAAGCTCCCCAAATTAAAAAAAGACAAATACAAGAAGCAAGTAGAACACCAAATAGACTACACCAGAAAAGAAACTTCGCCTGCCATATCATAGCTAAAATGCTAGACACCCAAAACAAAGACAAATTTCTGAAAGCCACAAGAGAAAAACAAGTTACATATAAGGGAAAACCTATCAGAATTACAGCTGACTTTTCAGCACAAACTATGAAAGCAAGAAGAACATGAACCAAAGCATTCCCCATGCTAAACGACTATAAATGCCAGCCCAGGTTAATATACCCAGCAAAAATGTCGATTCTAGTTGAAGGAAAGAGAAAAATCTTCCATGACATAAAAAGATGAAAGAATACATGTTTGGAAAGCCAACCCTTCAGAGAATACTTGAAGCAATTCAAAGGACAGAGGAGAGGAGCAACTACCCCCAGGAACCTTGAAAGAAAAGGTTAATAAAAACAGAAATGCAGAAGTAGAAACCTACACAAAAATGCAAATGGATAATAAGGTGAAAGGAAGAAACACATACCTTTCAATTATAACCTTAATTATTAATGGGCTGAACTCCCCAATCAAAAGGCATAGAAGGGGAGAATGGATTAGGAAAAGAATCCATTGATATGCTGTCTACAGAAATCCAGCTACCTTAAGGATAGGGCATCAACTTAAAGTGAAAGGATGGAAAAATATTCCAAGCAAATGGTACTAAAAAGAAGCAGGAGTCTATTCTAATATCAAAAAATAGACTTCAAAGTAGAAGCAATTAGAAGACACAAAAGAGGGCCATTATATCCTTATCGAAGGAAAATTAACCATTGAAAGACTTCACAATCATGTAATATATTATATATTATATAATATATATTATTATATATATGCACCAAAATCCACTTGGTGCACAGACCTTTGTAAATACACACTTTACAGGACCTTTAAGGCACAAATTAACCCAGCACACTCATAGTAGGGGATTTTCATACCCCATGAGTCTTTTGGACAGATCAATAGACCAAAGAATAAAAAGATATCTGAACTGAACAATACAAAAGGAAAGGACCTCACAGACATCTTCCAAATATTCCACCCAAGCACCAGAGAATATACTTTCTACTCAGTCACCCCACAGAACATTTCCAAATTGACCACATACTTGGACACAGAAAACATCAACAAATACAAAAAATGAATAAATTCATGCATTCTATCAGACCATAGTGCAATAAAGCTCAAATATCAACAGAAGGATAAGCCCCTGCTACCTACATGAACACATGGAGACTAAACAACACTTTCTGAATAATGAATGGGTCAAAGGAGGAAATAAAGAAAAAATAAAAGGATTCCTGGAACTAAACGCCAATGACACACAACACAAAAAAACCTATGGGACACTATTTAAAAAGCAGTCTTAAGAGGGAAGTTTATAGCCCTAGGTGCTCATACACATACAAAAATAAATTTAAAAAAAATTAAAAGAACAGAAAGTGCAAAGATAAATGAGCTAACACTGCAGCTAAAAACCACTGGGAAGAGAACAAAAATAAACCTAAATGCAACCAGACAGGAGAATAACAAAAGTCAGAGCAAAATTAATGAAATAGAAAAAACAAAAAAACAGTTAAGAAAATCAATGAATCCAAAAAGTTGGTTCTTTGAAAGACTACACAAAGATAGACAGACCCTTATCCCAGTTAACCAAAAGAAGAAAGAGCATCTCCAAATCAATAAATTCATTAGTGAAAGGAGAAATATCACAACGGATAGTGAAAAGATCCAGAATAAACAAGGAATACTTCAAAAACCTTAACTCTAATAAATTGAAAACCTAAGAGAAATGGATCAAATCTCTGGGACAAACCTTGCATGCTGATTATTGTACTGAAGTATTAACTTCCAGAATATATAAACTATTCACAAAACAAAGAAAAAAAAAAAAAAAAAAAATAAAAAAAAAAATAAAAAAGAAAAAAGAGCTGAGCAGAGACTTCACAAGGTAGGAAATAGAGATGGCTAAGAGAACATCTTAAAATGATTCAACATCACTAATATTTAAGAATGCAAAATTAAAACCACTTTAAGATATCACTTTCATTTCTGATAAGTTCGGGAAGATCAAGAAAACAAATGATAACTAAATGCTGGAGAGGGTGTGGGAAAGGAGAACACTCATCCACTGGTGGGAATGCACATTAATTACAACCACTATAGAAAGCAGTGTGGAAAATCCTTAAAAGACTCAAAAATGTGCCTACCACCTTACCCAGCCATACCACTTCTGGAATATATCCATCAGACTCTTCCTACCACAGAGATACATGAACAGCCATGTTTATTGGCAGCTCTCTCACAATAGTGAAGAGCTGGAACCAACCCAAATGACCCTCAAATGACAGTGAAGAGAAAACGTGGCGTGTGTACATCTACACAATGGAGTTCTATGTAGTGGTAAGAAATGACATTATGAAACTTTGCATTTTATGGATGGAACTAGGAAGATTTTATGCTAAGTGAAGTAACACAATCCCAGAAAAAACAAAAGATGAATGGTTTACTCTTATCTGTGGATGCTAGTACCAAGTACTAGTAAGACAAACTGAACAACGTAATGTTATATTCCTCATGATCTAAAGAAACTGTGCTTTTGCAATGTGAATCCCTAAAACAGGTTCTAGAGCTGACCTAACATTTATTTTCAGACCTTGGGTTTTTGGCACATGATGGAGGTATGTGTGGCATCTTTTAGAATAATATGGATTAAAATGGAAAGATGCAAATCAAGAAATATGCTATAGAAATAACATACAGTTTGTTTCCAAAGGATACAATCTTAATATAGGTGTAATAGGCTGGTGCAACTTAGCCTTTCTGGGTGCTTAACAACCATACTTGAATGCCCATTCCAATTTGGCCGAGGGACCTAAGGAATAACTTTGTTCATTGCCCTCAAGGTCAACAAGTCTTAGGGATTTTGCATGGGGGCACTCTTGAAATGTCCTAGCAGATGTGGGTCACCCAGTCTTTCCGTTCAAGGAGGTCTTGAGAGCCACTGATGGACTTCAGCAACTATCCAGTCTAAAGAGAGGGAAAATCTGCTCATGGCTCAGAAAGGAAGCTGGTCTAGCAAGACTGCTTTGTCTCGAGAGTGGTGGAACTGGTGAATGAAAGCTGAAAGGAGTATGGGGCTCCCAGCCTTCTCCACCCCAACCACCCCAGCTACCCCTGAGGACCAAATCCTCAACTGATCTTAAAAAACAAAAACCTTGGTTTAATCTGGGCTGTGTGGCCTTAAGCATCCGAAGGAAAGTAAACCAGAATAAATAATCAGTAAGACCGAGAAATCTGTACTTGCAGACATAAAACTTTGAGATCTTAGTAAAAAGACAAAAAGAATAAAGAGATAGTACAGTTGTTTGGCCTATCTCTAATTCTTACTGGCAAGCGCATCTACTCTGTGGCTGCCACCACTTTTGGCACTCCTCAAAGACACGAGACACAGCTTTTTAACCTCCTAATATGGACCGAGGACTCATGTCTCTCCAAGAATCCTCCAAACCTTCAATGCCAGATGGGGACTACTGAAATACCCAGCTTGTGAACTAAACAGCTAAGGGGGTGTCAGCCTCATCAGAGTATAGACTGCCATTGTTGGACTACCTGGGCTGTATCATGGAGGCTAGTGCAGGGGGATCAAGACAGGACATGTGCTTACTGGACTTCATTTGGGGGACCATGTAAGGGAATGACCCCAATGTGGAACAAAAGTGCAGGATAGATGGTTGTTTGGGGTTGCCAAAGAAAACATGACATATTTTAGGGCAGAAAAAAAAATCCTCCAATTCAAGTGATATGTGTATGTATGTATGTATATATTTATGTATATATATAAAACTATGTATATATATATATGTATATATAATGTAGCAATGCAAGTTGAAGAGAACAACAAAAGAACTGAAAAAAAACTCTGGAAAGACTCAGGAAAAGATGCAAGACATGTATGGCAGAGTGCAGGGACTCTGGTGGGGTGGGGGGCATGGAAAGGGAAGTGACTCTAGATTCGATTGAGAAATGATGTATGACCTATGGAAAAAGTTTAATAATAATAATAATAAAAAGAGATTAACTTGGAACATGGGTACATTGCCCCTACTAGACAACAGGTCATCAAATAAAAGCCCCATGCCAATAATAGATTCCCTCTTTTGAGGCTGTTGACCAGGCATCCCATAGACTCTAAGACAGTACTGGCAACCAAGCCTGCTCTTGCTTATCCACCTTATTTTGTTGGTAAGGCCCTATTGCTGAAGGCACCACACACATGAGCTATAAAACAAGGAGAAAGAAATCAAGCTGTTTCTGATTTCACAGTATCATCCCTAGTGGCTAGTTTTCATAATGATGGATGCTGCTGGGAGAGAAAATTAATCATCAACCTTGCTTGGTTGTGAATTCTGTGAGGTACAGCAAGTTGCCTAGAAATATATAGACAATGGTCCAAAAGCCTCATCAATGTCTTGGGGAACAGCTATTTTATAATTGGATTTTAGGCCTAGGAGCCTGTGACTAGAGAGATCATAGACCATAGGTGAGTGCCTAATACTATTATTCTGTTAAAGAGCATTAAACTGACTTATAATGACTTTTTGTTACACCCGTAGATTGTTGCATCTCTCAACTCCTACCAGAGATTTTTCATTTACAACATGTGGTAACTAACACAATGATCTACAATAGCCTAATATCCAGATAGTAAGAGTTGGTAGAGAACTTATCTCAAAACAAGAAGGAGTGGAAAGATTTTGAGAGATAGAAGTGGTGGATGACCACAAGAGTTTTCCAGACAGCTGGGTAGTAATTCATATAAACTCAGAACAATGGTGACAACATACATGAGTCCATATAAACAAGTCAGAAAAAATTCCCAGCATTGATGTTGGGAGGTCGGCAAGAAACCTTAACATGGACTGGGAACCTACTGCCTCACTTAAAAGTGACCTAGCAGTTAAGAGTGCTGACTGCTCTTACAGAGGACCCAGGTTCAATCCCCAGCACCCACATGGCAGCTGAGAACCGTCTGAAACTCCAATTCCAGAACTCCAGTTCCAGTGGAATCTGACACCCTCTTCTGACCTCCGCGGCATTGCACGACACAGGTGCACAAACTTGCATGCAGGCAGTACATTCACACACATACAGAAATAAATAAAATTAATAAAAAAGTGTGACTTTTGGTAGGTTGACCAGTGTCAAGTGGATGAACCCACATGGAAGAACATTTGGGCACTCAAGTTTGATTTTTCAAAGTGCTAGAAATAGATCTGTGACATACCATTCTTGGTATTTACAGAAGACTATACATCCTATTTCAGAGAGTCCTACTCATCTGTTTTCACAGCTATTCTGTTCGTAATATCCAGGACATGGGAAAAAACTGCATGGTCCTTCAAATGATTAATGGAACAGAATTTTGCACATTTAGCCAATGACATATTATTCACCTGTTAAGAAAATCATGTTAATGGATGAAACTGAAATCAATCATACAGAGTGAGATAACCCAGACCCAGAAATACAAATATTGCATGTTCTCTCTCATCGGTGGATGCTAGTTTTGACAATTTAAATATGTGTACTTCAGTTGGAAAAATATATAGATGACAAGCTAGCTAGTAAAGGGCCATGGGGCCATGTTTAGTGGGAAGGGTGTTAAAGTGCAGGGAAAAGTGGGATAATGGAATAGGAAAGATTAATTAGAATAGGCGATGGGAAGGCAGTGTGGAACAGGGAGTAGGGGGAGAGTAGCTGACAGTAAATGCTGTTTGAAAATGTCATATGGAAATGTATTACTGTGAAAACTTTTATTTTGGCATGCCCAACCAAAATACATGTGTGCAAGTTTATAAATGTGGGTATTTTGATGCTACATTTGCCTTATATAAACTTGGGTATGCAAATTATTTTTAAATCTATTAAATGCTGTCTCAAAATATTTTAAATGTTACACAAAACTTTTAAATACTAATTGTTTATACAAAACAACATCTAAGCTGTTTATATAAAAATCCTATTCACTTTTTTTGGTTTTGGTTTTTACTTTCAAGGTGTTTTTTTTTTTTTCCTTGTGCATATCTTTCTTATATATTTTAAATTGTAAGAATTCAGACATAATTATTAATACAACATTTATCTAACTATATAGTACATAAAATCAAAAGTTTTTAAGCCAGGCCTGGTCATGCACACCTTTAATCCTAGCACTCAGGAGGCAGAGGCAGGTGGATCTTTGTGAGTTCAACGCCAGCCTTGTCTACAGAGTGAGTTCCA
>VZQC01014017.1:653019-691715 GCA_009823505.1 Rhizomys pruinosus | reverse complement strand
TCTAATATATAGACTTTCGATCCTATTAATGAAGCACACGCAATTAGATATATAGGTATTTAAACAGTACGATTTTTATTGTAGGTTCTCTTGGTTATAGACAACAGTGTTTGGATGGTATGTTAATTCATGAATACATTTTCTTCTGTTAAGTTGGCAGGGTCTTGTGTGGTTTATTAACATCTCCTAACCATTAGAGGATGTAGCTTGTGGCATCACCGTGGGTTATTCCTCCAAGGAGAGAGCTAATAGCCAATTAGATTTGGGATATACAGACATGGCTGCCACTGCTGCACAGTATTCCAGGCAGATGAGGTGTAGCTGGTTGACGGAGGAGTCTTGCTTGACTCAAGGAGACCTGTATTTGCTTATTGGTTTAGTGGCCTTTGGTAACACTCTTGGCATTCCAGAGACCACTGTATAATCTTGCAAGTGTGGTCTCCACACATCTTTCCAGTTGATCAGGTCTTCAACAGAGGGCCTATCGCCTCTCTTGCAGATATCCCAGTTTGGAGGCAAGGACCTTTACCTTTTGTGGGGGATTGGATCCCCTGGCCAAACTCTCCTTGGTAGAATAATCCATTGTTGATGTCAGAGCTCCTGTATTAATTATTTTTGTTAAGTGCATAGCTTAAGAGGACTTTAGCATTATATTTGGTTCTGATAGAGAAATCCTTTTCAGAGTTTCTATGTCCATTAGTCAATTAAAGAAGGCAGTTTTACTGATTTTACAAGAGAATACCTCTATAAACTGGCTCCAATCTACAGCTGGAGAACACCCCATCCTCATATCTATTTCTCCTTATTCTATGGGGGAGTTAAGAAAGCTCTTGTTTAAAACCTTTGCGGCACCTGGGCTGAGAGATGGCCTGCGGTTAAGAGCCGACCTCTCTTGCAGAGACCGGGTTTCGATCCCAGCCCCACATGGCGGTGAGAACCGTCTGGAAACTCCAGTTCAGGAGAACTCCAGTCCAGGAATCTGAACCCTCTTCGCCTCCGCGGATTGCAGACCGGTGACAGCCTAGAAATCAGAAAAATTATAATAAATAAAAAAAAAAAGAACCTTTGGGCACCTAGAAGGTAAGCTTCGTTAGGAATCATTAAAAATAGTTGTTACTAGTAGGATCCACAGAGGGGCCTGATGTCTGCAGCAATCTGAGGCATTTCTTCCTTCAATGCCCAGAGGAGTCAGATCCTTCTGCTGGCCACTTTCTGGTACATTCCTACTTCTGCAAAGCTGCATTTTCTTTCTCAGCCATTAAGTTGGGTACTCTGGCCTGTTGGAACATACAAAATCCTTTCCCATAGTTGTTTTAAGATTTGGGTTGCAAGGTTTTTTGACAAAAAAGTTTTCCTATCTTATCTATTCTTCCCTTTTTATTTTAAGGTTTTATTTTTGACCCATGAGTCCTCAAAAAAGCAGTTGTTTTATACATACCTATAGGGTGGAATCAAGGCACAGATTTCATCAAGTTCACCATGCTGTTTTGGGTTACTGTATGTGATAACTTGGGAAACAAAGTTTATTTTTTGAGTTAAATCATCTATAGTGAAAGGTTGTCGGGCGTGGTGGCGCATGCCTTAATCCTAGCACTCAGGAGGCAGAGGCAGGCGGATCTTTGTGAGTCAAGGCCACCTGTCTACGAGTGAGTTCCAGGACAGCTGGGCTACAGGGGACCCTTCTCGAAAAGACAAAAAAAAAAAAAAAAAAAAGACAAGAGATTGCTACCAGGTGATACTATATGACAGCAAACATTATAGAGAACATTTGTATACCAATCAAAGTAATTGTTATACAGATTTTAGTTAAAGCTAATGTGGAAAACAGCAATTTATCACCAATTATATAACATTCTCAGATGCATTACCGTTTTTATCCGCCTTCAAACCAATGTTGCCCAATATGCACATATTTACTTTTACTAAGTCCTAAAACACCATGTAACCCGTAGACAGAGTCTGGGCCAACTGGATACTTGTTGAACTCACGTCAATTAAACATGCACCAATTTATATACACCCGTGTCTTCTCCACCCCCCCACCCCTCCCGAGTCACCATTTCAGTCAGCCTTCTGATGCACTCTTTCTGTTGTTGTTCTTTTAATGCTCCCTTCCACAAGAAATATTTTTAACTGGGTTATTGGTACTAGCGTCAACATATGAGAGATACCATTTGTCGTTGTTTTCTGGGACTGTGTTACTTCATAAACTAATGTCTCCTAGCTCCATCCATTTTCCTATCTGTTTAAATACCTATATATCTAATTGCCTTGCTATTAGTAGGATCGAAAGGTTATGCTCTGGACACGCTGGCATCCCATGAAAGGAAAAGCCAGAATTGACCAAGACCCAGAACAGTTCCAGGGAAAGTAAATGTTTGCTGTCTCTCCACCTGTGCCCCTTATTCTAAGCTAGGAACAATCTGGGAGGAGGGGGAGTGGTGATATTGTAAGGGAGCTGCGGATTGGGGTGAAGGTGACCACTAACAATATCGAACTAGTTGGACACTCTATTTGATAACTTGATTGAAACATTCAAGCCCCCTCCCCAGCTGGTAGGGGAGCCTGGGGCTTCTGTTGGGTTTGGGCACAACTGCTTGAAATGCGTTTACATGAAGGATGCTTGTACTCACAAGTTATCATTATTGTTAAAAAAATGAAAACAAAAACCAAAACAAAAAAGCAGAGAAAGATGCAGAAACCTTATGGCAGAATGCATGATCTTGATGGGTAGGGGTGGGGTGGGGGGAAAGGGAAGGGGATATAGCCTGAACTGAATTGGAAAATGACGATTGAAAATTACACAAAGCATCAATAAAAAATTCAATTAATAAATAAATAAATAAATACATAAATAAATATCATGACCGATGGGCATAGTGCCACATGCCTTAATCCCAAAGCCAGGCGGAGAGGCAGGTGGATCTCTGTGAGGTCAAGGCCAGCCTAATCTACATAGATAATGCCAGGCCAGCTGGGGCTACAAGGAGACCTTGTCTCAAAAACACCCACCAAAGAAGAAAAAATCATGACCAATATAAAATATACCTTATAAAGAGCTTGGGGAAAGAGGGGGCTGGCAAGTAGTTAAGAGTGCTTACTGCTCTAGTAAAGAAAGACGACATCATGATCTTTGCAGGAAAATGGCTGGAGCTAGAGGACATCATGCTGAGTGAAATAACACAGTCCCAGAAAAACAAACGACGAATGGTATTCTTCATCTGTGGATGCTAGCGCCATTTACCTAGTTGTAAATGTTTCTTGTGAATGGCCCCCTGAGCTTTTGTCCAAAGCAGTTGGGAGTGATGCATATTGGAAACAAACAACAACAACAAAAAAAAAAAAAAAAAAAAAAAAAAAAAAAAAAAAAAAAAAAAACAGTGAACTTCTGCTCCAAAACAGTCAGAAAACTTCCCCATGGAGAATATTGAGAAAGATGAGAAAGAGATGAATACCATGTTTGGCAGAATGCATGAGCTCTGGAGGGGTGGGGGGTGGGGGGGTGTGGGGACACGGGTCTAGATTTGATAAAAATATATGTATAAATAAATAAATTAAAAAATAATAATTATAATAAAAAGAGTGCTTACTGATCTTTCACAGGATCCAGATTCAGTTCCCAGCACCCACACTGGGCAGCTTACAACTGCCTGTATTCTAGTTCCAGATCTGATACCCTCTGTGGCCTCTTCAGGTACCTGCACATACGGGGTACATATAAATTCATGCAACCACACACCTACATGTTCACAGAAGTCCTATGTTTAACTCCACCATAAAACACATTGCATTCTAAGGTTCATGCACTTTCAGAGGTTAATTCAAGATCCACTTGCTTTGCAATTCATTCAGGTAGAAAACTGGACATTAGATAGTTGGATTTCAAAATAGTTAACCTAAATCAGAATATAAAAAGCAGTTGAGGCACAAAGGAAATAATTATACAAGTGAGAAGACTAACATTTACTGAACATTTATTATGTGCCCAGCCTGTGCTAAAGGCTTCTCACAAATCACTTCATGGCAGTCTCACAAAGACAACAGGTAGTACTATTATTACCCCTAATTTGTAGATGAAGAAATTGCATCTTCAGTGTCACAGATGTAATTAGTACCAAGGCCACATAGCTAACACCAAAGCTCGGCTCATAAACACCGTGTTCCATCCCTTCCCGTGAGATGTCAACAGGGGTGCATGAGCAGGTTGTCAATAAATTAGTAACTCTGCCCCAACTTCCACTTTCGCACTATCAAAAATTTATAGACAGATTAGAAACACAATTTATTCTTTTTTATTGATCAAGAAGGTAGCGTGAATGAACTAAGACATGGTAGGTGTAAGGACTGGATGGAGTGCACACCTGCAATCTCCGTACTTGGGAGGTGAAGGCAGAGGTTGTCCTCAGCTACATAGGAAGTTGGAGGCCATCCTGGGCTACATAAAACCCTGTCTCAAAAAACAACAACAAAAAAGTAACAAAAATAAGGAAGAGGAGGAAGGAGGAAGGAGAAGAGGAAGAGAAAGAGGAAGAGGCGAAAGAAGAGGATGAGGGGGTATAAAATAAAGAAGACAAGGCTCTGGCAAAGACACAAGCCTAATTCTGAAATTTGCAAGAAGGCTGAAGCAGTATGCTCCTAGCCTGGTGCACACGGAGTAGGCAAACCAATGGAGATGGTGGAACTGACATTTTCCAGCCTGTATTGTACTCCAATCTTCACTGTTTCACAGGCTTTGCTCAAAAACCTCTCCAGAATCATCCCTCAGTGTATTTTGTAGTTTACAAGAGCTAGTCAGTAATAGGGCGCCCTGCAGTAGCTGCAATTAGTTTCAGCAAAACAGCCAGCAAACTGCATGTGTACACATGATTCAACATGTGGTTTTTCTTGACCTCACAGGTCACCATGTGAAGCTGCTCTCTGGGCACTGTGGTTCCTTGAAATGATGTTGCTGAAGGGAAAAACCAAGCAAGACTTAGTTATAATTTAATGAACTCTGGTTCACAGACTAGAGTTGTTATTCTTTCCTTGATGCAACTGTGATTCTTTCAGTGAATAAAGGCCTAAATAGAGACTTGGCAGTTGAAAGCACTTACTGCTTTTCCAGAGGACCTGGGTTCAGTTCCCAATACCCACATCAGGAGGCTCATAATTACCTGTAACTCCAGTTCCAAAGGATCCAGCAGTCTCTGGTCTCCACAGGTCACCAAGCACACATGTAGTGCATGTAGGTATAGACAAATACACATAAATAAATATGAATTAAAGAAATATTTTTCAATGAAGGAATGACTAAGTATTGTACCACCTATTTAGATATCTACTTTGTGAAGAACTTGAAAACACATCACTCTTCCCAAAATAAATGACCTTGCTTCTATTCCCAAGGAGGTTACGCTTAATTGTGCAATTATAGACCTTTTTTTTTTTTCCTAACACATATTTTTTAAAAAAAAAAAAAAAAAAAAAAAAAAAAAAAAAAAAAGTGTGGAGTCCCTCCTAGCCCTAAAATTTTAGTTCATAATTGAAACTGTTGTCCTTTTCCATTCCAGGTAGTATGAAAACAATAAAAGTCAGGGCTGGAGAGATGGATTTCCTAGTCGCAGCTGTATCGTGGTCGCCAACCCACCTTTGCAGAGGACCGGGTTTGATACTCAGCACGCACTTGGTGGCTGCGAACCATCTGATGTAACTCCAGGTCCAGGGGAACCAACACCCTCTTTCTGACTCCGCCAGCCCTATTGCCCTTCTGCGATCGGTTGACACACATGGTGGCCACTAACACCACCTGCTCGACTCAGTACATTTTTTGACTTCACACCTAAAAAATAAATAAAATAAAAGTTAAAACTGTGACCGGGCGTAGTGGTGCAAAGCCTTTAATCCTAGCCTCCCAGCACTTGGGAGCCAGAAGCAGGCGGATCTCTGTGCGTTCACGCCAGCATGGTCTACAACAGGGAGTTCCAGGACAGCTGGGTACAGGGAGACCCGGTCTCGAAAAGAGCAAAATATTAAAGATAAACAGAAACAAGAAACGAGTCAGTACTCAATGTCCATGCTAGCCACACTAACATTCTTACTTTCTCTCATAAATTCCATGGCATGCTATGGAGGCGTAGTGTATTAAACTGGCATTTCCTCATGCTCCATCTGCTACTGAAATGCACCTTGTGTATGTCAGACAGCAGAGCAGTCAAGGAACAACTGATTTTCCTGGCAGTTGCCATACAGGGCACAAACAGAGGAATGTGCAGGTCAGAGTTCCTAACCTAGGACCACTGCAAAAAATAGCTGTCTGTTCTGAGCAACTAGCATGTGCTATTTCAAAACCAACATGACATCTCATCCCTTGCTCTCAGTGCATAAAATGTGTCTTTTGATTCTTCAGGTTTTCATATGGGTAGTCTATTGTACTTTTGTGGGATTACAGAAGTTACCTAGAGCACTCACTAAAACCCTCAGACAATTCTCAAAGCTTCTGTTAGCCAATCCAGTCTCTCCCACCGTTAAGGTTTTGCCAGAGGTGATAATAAGTGCCTGTCCTGAGCTTCACTCACTTTCCTGCATGTTTGCTTCTTAATGACTCACAAAATAAGACATTCATTTGTCTCCATTCTTTCTTTCCTTTTCTTCCCTCCCTTCTCATCCTCTTCCTCCCTTCCGTCCCTCCCTCCTTTCCTCCTCCACCTGTTCTGTCCCCTTCTTTTCCTTTCTTCTCACCTTTTATTCATTTTTTGTATGTTTGTTGAGTCAGGGTCTCGCTTGCACTGTCAGCTGGCTTTGAACTTATCCTCGCCTCAGCTTCTCCAGTGCTGTGTTTGAGATGCTGACTACCATATATAGGAGATGACCAGTCTCCCTACTCCTTTTTTAACGTCCTACTTGTGGCTTGGTAGCTGCTGGTCTCTGACCAAACTACTCTTTAACTTTTGTATAATTCCTACTTTATCTTACAAGTCTTTCTATTTATCTGATCATGATTTTATTTTTTCTATAATTCTTCTTAAAATAATTTTTATTTTTTAATTTTATGTGTTGAGGCATTTTGTCTCACTTTGTCTATTTTGCGGGCACCTGGGTAGTTGCAGTGCCTCAGGCAGGTCAGAAGAGGGTGGTGGATCCTCTGGAACTGAAGTTATGGACAATTGTTAGCCGCCAT
Source organism: Rhizomys pruinosus (assembly GCA_009823505.1). Classification (NCBI taxonomy): domain Eukaryota; kingdom Metazoa; phylum Chordata; class Mammalia; order Rodentia; family Spalacidae; genus Rhizomys; species Rhizomys pruinosus. The sequence goes on along the minus strand of VZQC01014017.1, from coordinate 684,559 downwards.
GTGAGTACTAAGAATTGAACCTGGGTCCTCTACAAGAGCAGCCAGTGCTCTTAAACTCATCTCTCTAGTCGCGCCCAATCGAAGGGTCTGCTGACCTGATGTGTGAACTTTCAGATCTGGGCAGTGTCTGATGGAATCTGGCAGTCCCCTGGAGATTTCGATCACTGAGTTATAATTTGATTTCCCAAGAACTCAATTGACTCATTATGGAAAAAATTAAAAGCAAAGATAATTCCTTCCAAATCACGACAGCCAAGAAAACAAAAATGTGAAAAGCTTGAACATTTTATGAAGCAATTAATTCAAATTAGCATGACATCTTCCATTAGAGTCAATGACCTTTAGGACTGAGAAAATCTAAATTCCTCATAGATAAGAAAAACCACACCCCGGAGAGAAACAAGTGACTTGCCCAACATGATGCAGGGAACCAGAACAGTTTAAGGCCTCACACATAAAATTACACATCATCACAGAGGCTGAGGATCGCCCCAGGAAGTCTGTTCCCAAAACAGGGAGCCGCTGTGATGAAATCTCATACCTGGAGCCACTCTGTTAGATCAAAATACGACCTCAGGGATGTTAAGGGTATAAGGGAAATGAGAGACACTGAGAAAGAGCAATATTCCAGAGTACTGGACTCTAATTTGGAAGGTGGAAAAAAATCACATATATTCAAGATGACCCTTGGAATCATCCAAACACCTAAGTTCCTAGAGTCCAATATGTGTGGCTTCATTTGCTGGGAGTTGATCTAATGAGTCCAACAAAGGCAGGTTTTCCTCCAGCAATGGAGCACACCATTTCCTTTTGGTTAGAATCAGATAAACTATCTGGCCAGAGTCAAAAGAGTATCCCAAATCTAAATTCTGGCCCAGTGCTCTGCAAGGTAAGATGCATTCTCTCTTTAAGTGGCAGTCAGGTAGTGGAAAGGTTAGAAAACCAGAGCCCATCTCCCAGACCCTCCTTCCTAAGGGTCCTGCCCTCACAGCACAGGACAGCTGGCTTTATGCACTGGGAAATACCATTTCTCTCTCCCTGTCTTGATTCTACCCAGGAACACAGGAGAATTTGTCCAGTGTATTTTGGATATAAACAGACCTCATAGAATTACCCTATTCCCATGTTTGCATATAAAGGGATCCAGGTTCCACACAGGCAGTGCAGGTATTACAGGGGGAGGGAAAGTCACCACAGCACAGGGCTGGTTCCCTGAAGTCCAATAGCTAAACACTCTCGGGTGTGTGCAAGGGACGGCAGCTGAAGAGAACAAGGCAAAGGTTACTTTTTGTGGGACAGAATTATTCTCAGAAATCACCTTTACCATATTCATAATTGTCATTAAATTAGATTTGATAGATACAGTGTAACAAATCCCACTTAATTGATCTTTAATAAAGAGAAGGCTTGAACAATCAAGCATCCAAGCAACAACCTATATACAGAATTTACACATTAGAAGCAATTAAGACAGTAATTTTTTTCAAATAAGGACTTGATTATAGGCAAATGGCCTTACAGTGAGATAACTAAACAAGGAAAGGCGCGTGGAAGTGAACTTTGCCAGTGGGTGCCCCAAGCAGCAGAGAAAACCAGATCACCACTCCTTGAAGACCTGTCACAAAGAACCATGTGGAGAAACTGAGCAGGGAAATGGTGACCATGAGCAAGGGTACTGCCTGGGAATGGCAGGCTTTAGGCTATCCTGGACACACTGGAAGGAAAAATGTCATCCTCTTTAGAGAAACCTACTGACACTAAGGAAATAATTACTTTCTGCTAATATAACTTCCAACTTCAATGTTATACTGTGAGTATAAATGGGTCTTAATTTTCCAGCAGAAAGAAATCTGTGTTTCTAACAGTGTTGAGTTTAACTCCACTACAGAGGTCAGCCCTAACATAAACCTATGTCCAGTGTGACTGTGACTTGGTCTTCATTCACATTCATACCCAGGTGACCCAGGATCTCCCAGCTTCCCTGCTTAGTGGTCCTCTTCAGGATGCTATGCATTTTCACAACTTGACCACACAAAAGAGCACTCTGGGCACCTGCCCTTCCCAAAGGCAAGCATAGTGAGGCCACCTCAGCAACCCTTTCCCAAAACTATATAACACAGGTGTCAACATCATCTTTTTGAACTTTACAGTGAATACACCAACAAACAGCAGTGATCTCACTCCATCCATTGCCTCCATCAAGAAAGAGACAGAGACCACACAAGCAGAGGGAAAGGACCCAGCAAACACGTATACATTCACAACTTGTGTCAAACACTAAAACAGTGGCAAAATCAACACTGTGTTGGAGAGAAAAATATCTTTGTGTTTTTAATAACCGGGAATGCAAAGAAAGTAAATGCTTAATCTCTATCAACTTAATTAGATTTTCCTAATTAGTTGCCTGTGCAAATAGACTGAAACTACTTATTCAAATATTCAAACCTTCATTTCACAAGCAAGTGCCCTATGGCAAATGATAAAGCAATATCCTCATGTGAGTGAAAGATGGCGCTGAATTCTAGCTATTAAGGAGGAGTCAGATTCCAGGAGTCACTGTGGGTTTAAGTGCTGGGCTTTGAGAGAGCTATTTTATAAAAGGAGACTTACCCTAATAAATTCACAGTGTAAAGTGTCTTACACAGTCCTCAGTGAAACTCTGGACCACGGGGTGTTCAGACTTTACAACAGGACTCCACTCAAAAATTATGTTGTGACAATGATTTCATATAAAAAGAATGATGATGAGATGATGACAACTAGGCAGGAACCAACGGGTCTTCAGGAGCAAATCACCAGCTAAAGGTGGTTAAGTTCCAGGCTGTTCTCTCCTTGTTGGAGATAGAAGCTCTAACCAGGAAGAAGCCAACCCATCGTTTGTCCCTGTGGGTCTGACCAGACTAGGACTGGTTTACAGGAGGCCCTAGGGGGCTCAGCCAGGAGTCCAGCTGTCCCCTGACCACCTTCCTCCAAGGCAGACAGCAAGTTACAAATGCAACTCCAGGAGCACAATGACAAGAAAACACAAAAGGGGCGAGGCAGCCGCTCCCATCCTTACCTTTGACTTGACTTTCATACTCGGCTATGATCTCTTTGTCCTTTTTGAATCGGCTCGGAGTGGACATTCTCCAGCTGTTCCGGGGGTTTGCTTTCAATGGGCAAGTTCTGTTGTGTGGTCGCAAACCGGCAGTGCACTGCTCTGGGGGTGGGCTAAATGCGCGAGGAGGACCAGTTGGGCAACTACAGCAACCACCCTGCCCCGACTCCAGCAGCGGCACTCCAACACGCGGGGCCGCTCGCAGCCCGCAGAGTCGGATGGGGCAAGCACCCCTGCCTTCACCGCCGGGCTTGGATGGTCGGCGAAGCCGCGCTCCCCGGAAGGAAGCTGCCGGACAGACCTGGGCGAGAGGACGCTGCTAGCCGACTCGCCAGTATTGGATCCCCGGACATCTTTCTCTGGGTCCCGCTGGCCGCTGCTGCCCCCTAGAGGCCGCTGGACACAGGACACTCGCAGCGAGAGCCGCGCGCCCTTGGCTACACCTGAGTCCAGTTTGCGGGGAACGCACCGCTGGCCAACAAGAGACAATGCTTCTTACTGTGGTGCTGGAGGATGCATACCAGACCTAAGCACTCTACTCAAATGAGTCCGAGCAGCTCCAACTCCAAATTACTTGGCATTTTTCTGATTGTTCCATAGACAGCAAGGAGTAGTATAGAAGTCAATGTGCCGCTGTGCAACTGATTCAATACTGCATGTAGGCGTCTCACCTTACAATGTCGCATAGCTGCTACAGGTAAGTGCCAGAATGGCCCATGCAGAAGCTGAAAAGGAAGGTCTGGGAGAGGCCTCTTGTGCCGTGCTGAGCTACTGGACACAGTTCTGCAGGCAACGGGAGCCTTTTGAGTGAAGAAGTAACATGGTCAGATTTGTGCTGTATAAAGACAACTACTGGCAGAGCACAAGGTGGATCAGCCTGGGGAAAGTGAGACCCAAGGGAAGCAGCACATGTAGGTGACAATCACGTTCAAATGTAAAGAGGATTCTAGTCTAAATGGACTGATATCACCCATGATGGGGCTTACTCATATTTGTGCCTGAGAAGTGCAATGTGGCAGAAGAGATTACACTACTTTCTAGGAATTGTTAGCTGAGTCTAGAACTGAGCCAGAGGTGAATCCTACCCATTGCTTCCTTAGTATATTGATTAAAAGAAAAAAAACAAAACAAAAAACCCTTACCGTACTAGCCTAGGCCTTGGTTTCCTCCTCTTTAAAATGGGCTAGTTTCTAGCTTCTTGGACTGTGATAAGCACGTACTGAGATAACAATTTAAAACTGCTTACTTCTTGGCCTGTGGTTTAGACTTAGTCCAAACTACATGGAGGATGAGAAAGAATCATTGCTTCAGATCAGGAATTTCAGACCACCTTGGGTACCATAATAAGCACCTTTCTTCAATGACAACAAAACAAAAATATGGGCTGGAGAGATGGCTCAGCGGTTAAGAGCACTGGCTGCTTTTGCAGAGGAACTGGGATCAGTTCCCAGCATCCAAATGGCACCAAGCAACTGTCCGCAATACCACCAATTCCAGGAGATCCAACACCCTCTTTGGCAGGCATGGTACAACACAGGTACATTTACATACATGCAAGAAATACACTCTTGGTGGGTGTAGTGGCTCATGCCTTTAATCCCAGCACTTGGGAGGCAGAGGCAGGTGGATGTCTGTGAGTTCAAGGCCAGCCTGGTCAATATAGCGAGTTCCAGGACAGCTGGGGCTCCAGGTCGACCCTGTCTCAAAAAGACCAAAAAAAAAAAAAAAAAAAGAAATGCACTCATACACATAAAATAGTGAAAATACTAAAAAACCCAATTGAAAAGTATGCACCAAGTGTATGTTATTAGTATGATAAATTCTTATCTATTTGTTGTTTTTATATTTTTAGACAGAGTCTTGCTATGTAACCCAGGCTAGCCTTGAGCTCATGGTGATCCTTCTGCCTCCGCCCCTTGAGCACCTCCTGAGTGATGAGATTAAAGGCGTCCATCACCATACCTAGTTTTAATTATCTTTAGTAGAAAGCGTGTTAAGAAGCAGAGACAATATCTTACCCATCTTTGATTTCACTGTGGTGTCTGTTATAAAACTTGTCTCATTGCTGTGATAAACTACCCCAATAGAAGCAATTTGAGAGAAAGGGTTAATTGTGGCTTGGAGTTGGACGGGTGGTCTTGGGGAGGTGGAGCTTGAGGCCGCTGGGGCAGAGAAGGATGGAAGCTCCTGTCCAGCTCAGCTTTTCCTTTCCATCCAGTCCAGGCCATAGCCGTGGACTAGTGCTGCCCACAGCTAAGGTGGGATTTCCCACTTCAGTTAACCTCATCTAGATAACCACAGGCATGCTCAGAGGCTGTGGTTCTTGATCCTGACATCTTGACAATATTAACTATCACAGTGTCCAGACAACAGTCAATATAATGTGTTGAGTGTCCACAGCTTAATATTAATAAACTTATTTAATTTTGGTTTAAGTTTGGACATTACTCACTAAGGTGAGCATTTTGTACCCACTCTCACAAGAACCCCACAATGTGGACATTACTGTCCTCATTTTACAGATGAGAATCTGGAGACTGAGACTGCTCAATAAATAAGGTCTAACAAGGCTAGAATTCTAGCGTATGCGTGACTGCTTTCCCACGGTCCATTCTGTTTCCTGTGGACCTGTGACTACAGGGGTTCACAGGTCCACAGGAAACAGAATGAACAGAAAGGGGCTCACACACAGCACAATGAGTGCTGCTGATCATGGTTTCATGTCTGTACATCTCGTTTCTGATGCTGCCATTCAGTGTAAATTATCTTTCCCATATTTAAGAACTAAATTATCCACAAATCTAAATATAGTGAATGCCTGTGACTTAAAATCCAGGGTGGCTGACTCAGGTTTGATAGACAGGCCACCTGGAGTTTGATTCTCAGAGCAATTCTCTGTGCCTGGTCTACATAGAGAGTTCCAGGTCAGCTGGGACTATAGGGACACCCTATCACAAAAAAATACAAAAAAAATTTTTTAATCTTTTCATCTATAAGATTGAGACAATAATGCCCATGGGTTTATGATGGGATTAAATGCAAAGCGTGTGTAAAACATTTTGTACCCAGTCTAGTACATGATAAATGCTAGAGAAACATTGGTGGTGACTGCCACTGTTATTATTTTCATTTCATAGGTTAAGATCTGAATTTCTAGTCCAGTCACTGCTATCGTGGAGGACTTCAGAGACAGCTTATCCCTGTCCTGTTTGTCCTCATGTTGCAACTTGCAAAGATGAGGATTTCTTTGGTTTTACATATTTGTTTTATATGTTACTTTATTATTTCTGTGCTTCTTAAGTGCCACTTTAGAGTTTCTATAGGACATCAATTCTTTGAGCCAAGCAGTTGAATTTTTGTTGTTTGTTGGTTTGTTTTGCTGTAGAGCCCCGGCTAGTCAGATACTCACTATGTAGCCCAAAGTGGCCTTGGATTTACATCAGGCCTGCTTCAGCCTCCTGAGTACTAGGATTAGAGGCATTAGCCACTACAGTTTCTTCCATTCAATCCTTTTCTTTTTTTTTTGAGACAGGGTCTCCTTTTAGTCCCAGCTGGCCTGGAGCTCACCCTGTAGACCAGGGGGGTGGCCTTAAACTCACAAAGATCCGCCTGCCCCTGCCTCCTGAGTGCTAGATTAAAGGCGTGCACCACCACGCCCCGCCTAAGATGAGTTTTAGCCACTATGTGGGTGTTGGGAATCGAACCTGGGTCCTTTGCAAGACCAGTTGGCGTTCTTAACCGCTGAGCCTTCTCTCCAGCCCTTCAGTTCAATTCTAATCAACAAATATTTACTGAGTAACTAGAAGGCTGAAACACAAGGTACTTCTGATGTTTGATTTTTTTTCTTTTAAATTTATTCATTATTTTTTTATGTGCATGAATGTTACTGGCCTCTATAGAGTGTGCACCTGTGTCTTGCCATGCTGCAGAGGTCAGAAAAGGGCGTCTGATTCCCAGGAACTGGAGCTAAAGAGGGCTCTTAGCTGCTATGTGGGTGCTTCAAGCTCTGTTGAACCCTGCCCACATTTAGAGGAAGCCTTCTCTCTTTTAGGCTGGATTAGTTGGATGTGGTTATCTGGGTGGTCAATCTGGAGTCATTGCTTTAAAGGACTCTTGGGTCCCATTAGCAGCAGCTTGTTGAAATGGATCATGGAAATATCCATTTCCTTTTTGTTGTCGTTTTTTGGCAGCAGAGTAGTAAAGACAAGCTGTCAAAGACCTTGCCAACTTTATTCTAATGCACGTCCCTAGCAGGGAAGTGTGCAGAATGAAACAATAAAGGTGAGTTTAGTCAAAGTTCCACATGAGTTGTTATAGGAGAGCCTAAAGAAACAGGAAGAAAGGAAAAAAGAAAGGCAAAGAAATGCACCGTCAAAGGGAGAAAAAAGGCAATGACAGTAATAAAACTAATAATTCTTCTAAAATGCTCAAATGAATGATTTAGCTCTTCTCTCCTGCCAAAACACTAAATCTGGTATTTAAAAGAAGCATTTCAAACTAAAAGACATCAGGATTTTAAAGCTTATTTCATTTGACGAGAAGCTGCTTTGCTATAGCTTTAACCATGTGTTCAAAATCACCTGTTTCTGTTTTGCACAATTCATAATTAAGCAGAATTTTCTTCCTTTTATCTCACATCCATGACTTCCAAACACCTATCCCAACAGCTCTCTCACTAAAACTACTGTTTTCTGCTCTTCGGATCCCACTATGACTGCCCAGATGTCTGCTGCACCACGTAATCAGAATATGAATCTTCAATGAGCCCAGACTCATGAAAATATGAAATTCCTTCACTTATTTCTTTAAGGATGGTATTACCACTCAGGAAAACAGCAAAAGTTGGGCCAGAAATGTCTGCTGCAATTCCATTGTCAAAATCAAAGGTGGATTAGTACATAGAGCTAAGTATGACAAAAAAAAAAAATTCTTAGCAAAGGAAGGCATGGATCACTTCTGCCTTATAGGAAGCAAAGGACAGCGTTGGCTCTCTATTATCTTACACATTAATACAAAACACTTAGCAATTGGGGCTGGAGAGATGGCCTAGCGGTTAAGAGCGCCGACCGCTCTTGCAGAGGACCCGGGTTCGATCCCCAGCACCCACATGACGCCGAGAACCGTCTGAAAACTCCAATTTCAGGAGAACTCCAGTTCCAGGGGAATCCGAACCTCTTTGACCTCCGGGGCATTGCACGACCCGGGTGCACAGACCTGCGAGCAGTACATTCATGCACATACCGAAATAAATTAAAAAAAAAAAAATTAAAAAAAAGAGCACCACGTGCTCTTGCAGAGGACTGGGTTCGATCCCCAGCACCCCACATGTGGCTGAGAACCGTCTTTAACTCTAGTTCCAGGGGAATCCGACACCCTCTTTGACCTCGGGCATTTGCAGACACGGTGCACAAAACTCAGGCAGATATAACTCATACACATACAAAATAAAAATTTAAAAAAATATATAAAAAAGAAAACACTTAGCTGCCCAAGTTTTTCGTCTTTGCTCCAAAGACACAGACTAAGTTTAGTCCTTGAGTTTTACTTATGTGCCTTATAAAAAAAAAAAAAGTCTAAGGTTGATAAATAGAGCACCTTTTAGACACATTACAGACATTTGTTAACTAAGAGAATCTTGAGGGATGAAAGAAAGCTGGAGGAATGACTACGTGATTTAGAGTACTTTCTGTTCTTGTGGTGGACCTAGGTTTGGTTCCCAGCATCCATATCAGGTGGCTCACATCCAACTCCAGTTCCAAAGGATCCAATGTCCTCTTCTGTGCTCTGCCAACACCTGCACACACATGGTGCATATATAAACATTCAGGCATACAAACACATAGATAAAAACAAAAAATATGCCGGGCATGGTGGGGCACGCCTTTAATCTTAGAACTTGAGAGGCAGAGGCAGGAGGATCTTTGTGACTTCAAGGCCTGCCTGGTCTATAGAGTGAGTTCCTGGACTGCTGGGACTACAGGGAGACCCTGTGTCAAAAATACCAAAATAAATAAATAAATAAATAAATAAATAAATAAATAAATAAATAAATAAATAAAAATAAAAACTACAAAAAGGGAATCTAATGCTATCATCCTCTGTAAGTCACAGAGCATGTTTGAAAAACAATTCTCACATGCAGTAATTTTTTGGTTTGCATGAGATTTTACCAACTAGATCTTTTTTAAACAAATAACTCTTAAACCATAAGCAATTCATTCTTTAATCAAACATATTTTTGAGTGGTAGTAAGTTTAGAAGAAAAGTTAGGCAGGGAGTTTCCCTGGTCTCTCTCACTCCTGGCATTTAATTTTTAATAATGTTGTGTATCTAAGTGCCATACTCATTCAACTCATAACAATGTGGATATATTGTTGAGGTGGGCAAGCATAGGGAATAGCCTAGCAACCTGGGACTCCACTCGGCATGGGCTATACACACAATGCACCTAGAAACCTCTTGGTGATCTCAATCCCTGCATCAGCCTGCATACATACCTAGCTTTAAACAATGAAAATAAGTTACTCCCTTTAGCAACTCCTTGATAATGTTCCATTTCTATTCAAACCTGTCTGTCCCAGAGCACACCCTGAAACCAAGATATATTGGCCAATTCAGCCTAGACTTCCTTGGGGTTCATAAGCAGTAAGGCAAACTGTGTCCCCTGAGTGAACTTTCAGAAGGAATTCCCTATTTACCATCTTATGCCTATGCATTAATTGGCATAATTATATATATATATATATATATATATATATATATGGTTAAAATCAGGTGCATCATGGGAAACAGACATGCATAGTGAGCAAAGGTTTACATAATCCATGTCCCTTGATCAAAACAGAGAACCACCTGCACTATACCTCTTAGCAATGAAACATCTCCTTCTCTTTAACCCTGTGAAAGGAAGCCCCAAACCAGCAGGCCATAGGAGGAGGCCCTTGATGCCCCCCCCTCCTATGGCCTGCTGTCATTCTTGATGGCATATTTCCTTCTGATCCATACTATCACTTTTTTTGAATAAATCATTCTTGCTACTTTGCAACCTGTGTGTGTCTTTATTCCATTCTTGAATAAGAAGCCAAGAACCTGAAAACACTTGACCCAGTCCCTGACCACCAGTAACATTATTATCGACTGAGGTCCACAGTGTACATTGGATTTCACTTTGGGTTGTATATTCTACGGGTTTGGAAAATGTTTACTGGCATCTACCAAGATAGCAAAACACAGAATAGTTTCAATGTTCTAATTCTTCCATTGTATAATATTCTACACTGCCTCATCTTTATCATAAAATAAAACCTACGGAGCTGGAGAGATGGTTCAGTAGTCATTAAAGGCAGGCCCTGCTCTTCTAGAGGACCTAAGTTCAATTTCCAGCACCTAGATCCAGTGGCTCACAGCCGCCTGTAACTCTACCTGTAACTGGGGATACAACTCCTTCCTTTGGCTTCTGTGGGCTTGTGTACGTACATGGACATTCACACACACACACACACACACACACCACATAATTAAAAATAGAAATAAATCTTTAAAAAAAAAAAAACTGGGGCTGGAGAGATGGCCTAGCGGTTAAGAGCACTGATTCCTCTTGCAGAGCACCCGGGTTTGATCCCCAGCACCCACAAGGCAGCTGAGCACTGTCTTTAACTCCAGTTCCAGGGGAATCTGACTGCCCTCTTCTGACCTCTGCGCATTTGCACTACACGGGTGCACAGACCTACATGCAGACAATACATTCATATAAATAAATAAATAAATAAATAAATAAATAAATAAATTATTAAAAAATAAAACTATGGAACTTGAAATGTACATGTATGGTATGAATTGGATATGGCTTGGGTGTGGACTTGGGCTGGGTATGGTGTGGCACACCTTTAATCCCAGTACTTTGGAGGCAGTGGCAGGCAGATCTCTATGAGTTCAAGTCCATCCTGGTCTACATATCAGGTTCCAGGGAAACAAGTTCTCAAAAAGAACAAAAAATAAGATAAAACAAAGTGGACCTATGCCTGGTCACACCTGTAGCCCAGTGACTAGGAGGGTGCAATAGAGGGATTGCCTAGAGTAGAGGCTAGCCTAGACTACAGAGTAAGACTGTCGAAAGAAAGGACAGAAAGAAATTGGACTTATTCTGACTGTGGTGTTCAGAGATGAAACTTTTAGATAGTCATTAGGATGGAACCTGAGTGATATTTTGAATCTTGGAAGCCATAACAAAAGAGGGAAAGGCTTCCGTCTATTTTTGTAATTAACACATTTAGATAAAAGAGATGTAATTATACTAGGAGTCATTTCATACAGCAACACAAGTCATAACAGACAGGTAAGCATGAGAGCTGGCATTCCTGGTGAGTCCCACCATGCCCAGCTTCCACGTGCCTCTTGTTCTTTCCTCCCATGTTCTCACTTCTGCAAGTGCTATTCCTCTGCTTTCAGTTCTCAGGAAGGAAAAAGTCCCTTCCACCCTAGAAGACTCCTTCCCTGGTGTGGATGCTAATGAAATCACAACATACAGTTTGTGGGGAGGACTGGGCAGATGCAGATAGTGTTTGGGAGCCCCATTTCCCAGAAGTTGCTGATTTTCCTCAGATAAGGGAAGCTCCAAGAAGCTTTCTTTCTCTGTCCATCAAATCTCTAAGGTCTTCCACATTATCTTCATGCCAATCTGGGGTTCTGAAAGGATCTTCATAATACACACCCAGACACAACACACCCACACATGTGTGTGCACACCCAGACATGACACACCCACATAAGTGTTGTGCACTCCCAAACACTACACACCCACACATGGTGCACATCCAGACACAACACACTCGCACATGTGTGTGCACACCCACAGTCTTCACCATCCCCATCCCTTTGCTTGGTTCAACATTCAAAATTTAGCCAAGGCATCAACCCAAGAAAACTACCTTTCAGTGCCTTACTCTGGCCATATTGAGTCCGTTTCCAGCTCCCCACCTCTTCCCCTGCACCTTATGCATCATCTGGTCAGAGTGTTTTCTGTACTTTGTCCTTATGACCTATTTTTTTTTTTGCAAACTTTCTGGACTGGAATGTTGATGTAGCATACTTTGAGTCATGTTCTTGGAGTGTAATAGATACTTAATGATGTGGATAACTATGAGTGAGGAGAGATATCACTTAATGATGTGGATAACCATGAGTGAGGAGAGATATCACTTAATGATGTGGATAACCATGAGTGAGGAGAGATATCACTTAATGATGTGGATAACCGTGAGTGAGGAGAGATATCACTTAATGGTGGATAACCGTGAGTGAGGAGAGATATCACTTAATGATGTGGATCAACCTAGTGAGTGAGGAGAGATATCACTTAATGATGTGGATAACCTATGAGTGAGGAGAGAATCACTTAATGATATGGATAACCGTGAGTGAGGAGAGATATCACTTAATGATGTGGGTAACCATGAGTGAGGAGAGATATCACTTAGTGATGTGGATAACCGTGAGTGAGGAGAGATGTCACTTAATGATGTGGATAACCATGAGTGAGGAGGGATATCACTTAATGATGTGGATAACAGTGAGTGTTGGCAAACTACATAAATTAAATATGATAGTAGACACTGTACAATGTTAATATTGTTGCGCAACTATCACTACCATCCACTTCCGTAACTCTTTTGGTTAAATATTTTTATTTGGGGCTGGAGAGATGGCTCAGCAGTTGAGAGCACTGGCTGCTCTTGTAGAGGACTCGGGTTCAGTTCCCAGGAGCCATATGGTGGCTAACAACCACCTGTAACTCCAGTTCTAGGGGAATCTAATGCCTTCTTCTGACCTCTGTGGTCATTGCACAACATGAGTGCACTTACATACATGAAACAAACTCAGGCATGTAAAAAATAGATAAAATATATCTTAAAATATTTTTATTACTTTTATGAATATGTTTTGCCTGCATGTGTGTAAGTGCACCACATGTATGTAATTCCTGCAGAGGCCAGAAGAGGATGTTGGATCCCCTGGAACTGGAGATATAGATGGTTGTGAGTTGTGGGTGGGTGTGAGGAACCGAACCCAGGTCTGCAACAGCAGTCAGTGCTCCTTACTGCTGAGCCATTTCTCTAGCCCTTCTATATCTCATTTTATCCTGTAACAAGTAAATACCAAATTGAGCTTGATGGCTCATGTCTGGAACCCTAGCACTTAGGAGGCTAAGCAAGGAAGACTAGCAGGTGTTCAAGGCCAGTATGGGCCATGTAGTGACTCCCAGACCAACTGGGCTGCAGAGTGAGACCCTGCTTCATGAAACAAAGGGTCGCAGAGGAGAAGTACAATAAAAACAATAAATCCCTATTTTTCTTCCCATTATGTTTTTAATTCTTTTGGATATATGCCAAGAAGAGATATTGCTGGTTCAAATGGTAATTCAATTTCTAACTTTCCAAGGAATCTCCATACTGTTTTCTATAATGGCTGCACCATTGTGTATTTTTTCCAAAAGTGCACAGTGTACTATTTCTCTATATCCTTATGAGCACTTGGTGATGGTGGTGGTGGTGTATGTGTATTTCTGCTGCAGCATTGGGGATGAAATCTAAGACCTTGAACGTGCTATGATCTACCACTGTGTGCATGTGTGTGCGTGAGCGCGCATGTGAGTGTGTGTGTGTGTGTGTGTGTTCACTGAAGCCATGCTACTGGGTGTAAGGTAACATAGTAGTTTTGACTAGCATTTCCCTAATGACTAACAATGCTGTCATTTCATGTATTTATTCATCACTTGGATATTTTCTCTGGAGAAAACCTTTTTAACTCTTCTCCTCATTTGGGACCAGGATGATTATACTCTTATTGAGTTTTAGAAATTGTTTATATATTCTGAGTATTAGTAATCCTTATCAGATACATGATTTGTAAAAGAAATTTCCCATTCTGTGGGTTGTTTTTTGACTGAGTTGATAGTGAATCATAAAATTTAAAACTTATACTTTGTACATTTTTTTTTGTTTTGTATGTTGTTTTGTTTTATTTTTTTCTTATACCTTAGAATATCCTGGGGCTGGAGAGATGGCCTAGCGGTTAAGAGCACTGGCTGCTCTTGCAGAGGACCTGGGTTCGATCCCAGCACCCACCGCCGGCGGGAGAACCGTGCTGTAACTCCAATTCCGGAGAACTCCAGTTCCGGGGGAATCGACACCCCTCTGACCTCCGCGGCATTGCACGACACGGGTGCACAAAACCTACATGCAGACAGTACATTCATACACATACAAAAATAAATAAATAATTTTAAAAAAACCTATAAAAATTCATACACATACAAAAATAAATAAATAATTAAAAAATACCTATAAAAAAAAAAAAAAAAATGGGGCTGGAGAGATGGCCTAGCCGTTAAGAGCGCTGACCGCTCTTACAGAGGACCCAGGTTCGATCCCCAGCACCCACATGGTGGCCAAGAAAACGTCTGAAACTCCAATTCCAGGAGAAGAGAATCCAGTTCCAGGGGAACAACCCTCTTCTGACCTCCGCGGCATTGCCCGACCGGTCTCTCTGTTCCAGAGTTCAACTTCAGGTATTGTTCTTCAATAAATATCTCTGTTTTGTTTTGCTTTGCTTTGTTTTGTTTTGTCTTTGCTGACAGAGTATCTGACTGGCTCAGAACTTATAAAGATAGGTTTGATGACCAAGAAGATACACAAATCCATCTGCATCAGCCTCCCCTCGCTTGGATTATACGTTCCAGCAACCCTGCCATGGCTTTATTATGTGGGTTCTGGGGATGAAGCTCAGAATCTCCAGATGTCTCCATAGTCCTATTTCATCTTTTCTATTCATTGTAAAACTGCTACAATCAGGATAGAGAGAATTCAGATATCTTCTATCACTGGTTCTAGGGAAAACTATAAAGCAATCATTTACTTTTTGACCAGTTTTAATTACTTTGACCAGGTTTAATCTCCCACTTTTTTTGGTCTTTTTTTCCTTTAATTATGAAATGTGCAAAACAGAAACAGGTGATTTTGAACACATGGTTAAAGCTATAGCAAAGCAGCTTCTAGCCCAATGAAATAAGCTTTACAATCCTGATGTCTTTTAGTTTGAAATGCTTCTTTTAAATACCAGACTTAGTGTTTTGGCAGGAGAGAAGAGCTACGTCACTCACGTGAGCATTCGAGAAGAATTATTAGTTTGATTACTGTCATTGCCTTTTTGCTCCCTTTGACAGTGCATTTCTTTGCCTTTCTTTTTTCCTTTCTTCCTGTTTCTTTAGGCTCTCCTATTACAACTCAGGTGGAACTTTGACTAAACTCACCTTTATTGTTTCATTCTGCACACTTCCCTGCTAGGGACGTGCATTAGAATAAAGTTGGCAAGGTCTTTGACAGCTTGTCTTTACTACTCTGCTGCCAAAAAACAACAACAAAAAGGAAATGGATATTTCCATGATCCATTTCAACAAGCTGCTGCTAATGGGACCCAAGGGTCCTTTAAAGCGATGACTCCAGATTGACCACCCAGATAACCACATCCAACTAATCCAGCGTAAAAGAGAGAAGGCTTCCTCTAAATGTGGGCAGGGTTCAACAGAGCTTCCATCTGGCTACTCAGAAGAGGGCATTCATTGCTGCATTTTGTTTACAACAACCAAGAGAAGTGGGGCTCAGAGGATCGGGCAGAATCATCTGATACTCCCCATTTTTTTTTTTTTTTTTTTTTGTGGTTCTTAGCCTCAGCCTTTAACTGCTGCTATCCAACGCCTGATACTCCCATTTTTAAGTACAAAATAATCAAACATGGGCTGAGCCATGGCAGTGGTTTGAGCGCGACTGCTGTTGCAGGATGGGGTTCGATTCCCAGCAACCTCATAGCAGCTAGAGCCCTCTTTTAGCTCCAGTTCCAGGGGAATCCGACACCCTCTTCTGACCTCCGCAGCCAATCCGCACCCCGCTCCACGGGCTGACCTACACAATGCACGACCTCATTCATCCACATAAAAATAATAAATTTAAAAGAAAAAATATAGACATCAAGAGTAACTTGTGTTTCAGCCTCCTAGCTACTCAGTATATTGTGATTAGAATTGAAACTGAAGGGACCTACAGGTTAAGAGCACAGACGTCTGTGCAGAGGACCCGGGTTCGATCCCAGCCACCACATGGCGGCTAGAACCGTCTGTAATCCAATTCCAGGACAATCCCAGTTCAGGGGATGCACAACTTTCTGACACTCCGCGGCTTGGCACGACACGGGTGCACCGGCAACTGCCTCTGCAACAATGCATCTAATCACAACACATAAAATAAATATAAAATTTTAAGAGACGACATACACCGGCCAGGCCAGGATCGAAAGATTATTCTGGACAACAATGTCATGCCCATGAAAGGAAACAGCCAGAATTGACCAGAGTCCAAGTCAACAGCTCCAGAGAGAGTGGACTGTTATACCTTCTCATCCACCTGATGCCCCCTTTCCTAAGCCTAGGAACAATTGCGGAAGAGGGGCATGGTAAATGTAAGGGGCTGCGATTGGGGTGAATGGTGAAACTACAGCAATGTAGTCTGGACACTCATTTGATTCAACTTGATTGAACAAACACCTGTCACCCCCCATTGGGATGGTGGGGCTGTAGGTGTTGTTGGCACAACAGCCTGCAGATAGGTTTTGCATAGAAGGATGCTTGTACTCATGGATTACACTTATAGCCTAAAATGAAGAAAAAAAAAAACTGAGAGAAGATGCAGGACAGTTATGGGAAATGCATTATCTGGGATGGGGTGGGGTGGGGAGGGAGGGAAGGGAAGGGAAATAAGCCTGAACTGAATTGTGAAAATGGTATGAAATGCCCAAGCATCAATAAACTAATTAAAAAAATTTTTTAAACAAAACAAAACAAAAAGGAACTTTGAACTGAAAGGCTGGAGAACGGCTCAGCATTAAGAAGCCAACTGGTCTCTGCAAGAGCCAGGTTAATTCCCAGCATCCACATGGTGGCTAAGACTCATCTTAGGCCGGGTGTGGTGGTGCCACCCTTTAATCCAGGCACTTGGGAGGAGGGCAGGCAATTTCTGTTGGTGTTCAAGGCCACCCTCCTGATCTGCAGAGTGAGTCGCAGGCCAGCTGGGACTAAAGGGACCCTGTCTTCAAAAAAAAAAAAAAAAAGAATTGAACGGAAGAAACTGTAGTAGTGGCTAATGCCTCTAATCCTAGCACTCAGGAGCTGGAGCAGGGATGATGTAAATCCAAGGCACTCTGGCTACAAGTGAGTATCGACTAGCCACGGGCCTTCTACAGAAAGCATAACCAACAAACAACAAATTCAACTGCTTGGCTAAAGAATTGATGTCCTATAGAAATCTCTAAAGTGTCACTTAAGAAAGTGATGAAATAATATAAGTAACATATAAAACAGATATGTAAAACCAAAGAAATCCTCATCTTTGCAAGTTGCAACATGAGGACAAACAGGACAGGGAAAAGCTGTCTCTGAAGTCCCCAGTGAGCATGTGACTAAAATTCAGATCTTAACCTATGAAATGAAAAATAATACATGTGGAGTCACCACCAATGTTTCTCTAGCATTTATATGTCTAGAGTGGGTACGAATGTTTTACACACGCTTTGCATGTTAATCCCATCATAAACCATGGGCATTTTTGTCTCAGATCTTGAGTAGATGAAAAGATTAAAAATTTTTTTTTTTGTATTTTGTTGTGATAAGGGTGTCCCTATAGTCAGCTGACCTGAAGCTTCTATGTAGACACAGGCACAGAGGAATTGTTCTGAGATCAACTCCAGGTGGCCTGTCTATCGAAACCTGAGTCAGCACCCTGGGATTTTAAGTCACAGGCATTCACTACATTTTAGATTTGTGGAAATTTAGTTCTTAAATATGGGGAAGATAATTTACACTGAATGGCAGCATCAGAAATGAGATGCACAGACATGAAACCATGATCAGCAGCACTCATCGTGCTGTGTGTGAGCCCCTTTCTGTTCATTCTGTTTCTGTGGGAAACTGTGAACCCCTGTAGTTCAGGTCCACAGAAACAGAATGGACAGTGGGAAAGCAGTCACGCATATGCTAGAGTTCTAGCCTTGATTAGACCTTATTTATGCAGCAGTCTCAGCTCCAGATTCTCATTGTAAATGAGGACAGTAATGTCCACATTGTGGGATTCTTGTGAGGTGGGTACAATGCTCACTCTTAGTGAGTAATGTCCAAACTTAAACACAAAATTTAAATAAGTTATTAATTTAAGCTGTGACACTCAACACATTATATTGACTGTTGTCTGGACATCTGTGATAGTTAATATTGTCAAGATGTCAGGATCAAGAACCGCACAGCCTCTGAGCATGCCTGTGGTTATCTAGATGGTATAACTAAGTGCGGTAACCCACCTTAGCGTGGCAGCACATAGTCCACGAGCTATGGCCTGAATGGAAATGAAAGAAAAGGTGAGCTGGAACCGGAGCTCCATTCCTTCTCTGCCCAGCGCCGCAAGCTCCACCTCCCCAACCACCCTCCACTCCAAAGTCACAATTAAAACTCTTTCTCTATTGCGTTATTGGGTAGTTTATGCACAGCAATGAGAACAAGTTTGTGAATACAGACCCCACATGAAAATCAAAGATGGAAGAGATATTACTCTGCTTCTTAACACGCTTATTCTTAAAGATATATAAAACTAGAATTATGCTGGGATGACACTTTAATCTCATCATCAGGAGGTGCTCAAGGAGGGAGACAGAGAGGATCACATGAGCTTACAGGCTAGCCTGGGGCACATAGCAAGACTGGTCATAAAAATATAAAAGCAACAAATAGATGAATTTATTGTAATAATAACATACACTTGGTGCATATTTTCAATTGGGTTTTTTAGTATTTTCACTATTTTATGTGTATGAGTGCTTTTTTTTTTTTTTTTCTTTTTTGGTCTTGGAACAGGAGTCCCCGGAGCCCCCAGTTCCTGGAGCTCACCATATAGACCAGGCTGGCCTTAGACTCACAGAGATCCACCTGTCCTCTGCTCCCAAGTGCTGGGATTAAAGGCATGGCTCCACTAACACCAAGAGTATATATTTTTCATGTAAATGTAATGTTTACCTTGTTGTTTGCTGAGGCCAGAAGGGGTGTTGGATCTCCTGACATGTTGGTGGTATTGCAGGACAGTTGCTTGTGCCATTTGAATGCTGGAAAACTGAAAATCCCGTTCCTTCCTGCAAAGCAGCCAGTGCTTTAACGTGCAGCCATCTCTCCAGCATATTTTTGTTTTGTTGATCATTGAAGAAAGGTGCTTAGCTGTGGTACCCAAGGTGGTCTGAAATTCCTGATCTGAAGCAATGATTCTTTCTCATCTCCATGTAGTTTGGACTATAAGTCTAAACCACAGGCCAAGAAAGTAAGCAATTTTAAATAGTTATCTCAGTACATGCTTATCATAGTCCAAGAAGCTAGGAACTAGGCCATTTTAAAGAGGAGGAAACCAAGGCCTAGGGTAGTATGGTAAGGTTTTTTTTTTTGTTTGTTTGTTTTCTTTTAATCAATATACTAAGGAAGCAGTGGGGCTACGATTCCCCTCTGGCTCAGTTCTAGACTCAGCTAACAATTCCTAGAAAGTAGTGTAATCCCTTCGGCCACATTGCACTTCTCAGGCACAAATATGAGTAAGCCCCAACAGCACCATGGGTGATATCAGTCCATTTAGACTAGAATCCTCTTTAGCATTTGAAACGTGATTGTCAACTACATGTGCTGACTTCCCTTGGGTCTCACTTTCCCCAGGCTGTCTCACCTTGTGCTCTGCCAGTAGCTTCGTTTTGATACAGCACAAACTGACATGATTATTTTCAACTCAGAAGGCTCCCGTTGCCTGCAGAACTGTGTCCAGTAGCTCAGCATGGCACAAGAGGCCTCTCCCAGACCTTCCTTTTCAGCTTCTGCAAAGGCCATTCTGGCACTTAACTGCGCACTGGCATTTAAGGGAGAGCTACATGCAGTTTGAATAGTGCACAGGGTGCAGTCTAACCTCCTGTGCAGGAAAACAGAAACAAGTAATTTGGAGTTGGAGCTGGGACTCATTTGGTAGACTGCTTGTCTGGTTGTCTCCAGCACCACATAAAACCAATTGTGGCACGTGCTTGAAATCTCAGTGTACAGATGGAGGAAGAAGGATCCAGAGTTCAAGGTCACACATGTCTACATGGCAAACGAGGCCACCTTAGGCTACATAAAATCTTGTCTCAAAAAACAAACAAACAAAAAACCACAATAGGAGAAGGCACAAAAAAAAAAAAAAACTAAATAGTGAGTTCAAAGCCAACTGTGCTACAATGAGAACCTTGATTTTTTTAAAGTTTTCCTTTACATTCTACTTCTGTTGTAAAATACATAGTCATGCCCACCACATTGCATATGTTTGATGCCTGTGTATATATTCACAAATTTTAAAGTTTTTTTCATCTTCTAATCATATTAGTTTTTTTTTTTTTTTTTTTTTTTTTTTTTTTTTTTTTTTTTTTTTTTTTTTTTTTTTTGAGTGATGTCTTGCAATTTTATTTGCAGTTACCCAGAATAAATATTTTTTCCCTGAAATGGATTCCTTCCCTCTCTCAAGGTAGCCAATTACTTACTATTTAGCCTCTAAACCCAGGAACTGGGAGTGTAGCTCAGTAGTAGTATTATGTGGTAGAGTCATTTGTTAGATTTCCAACACTGCGAACTAGACAATCATTTAAAAAATATTGTTTCAAGTACAATCCATTGATTTTTATTCCTTGAACTTTCTCTGAGACTAATTCTTTCTTCCTTCAGCCCTGTATTTTAGGAGAACATTTTTACTGTAGCATTACTGCACTTGTCTGTACTTAGTATACAATATATGGTGAGACCCTTTAGGACAAGTTCCTCCTGACTTTTAGTTTGTGTTCACACTAATGTTCATAACTGACTACGGAAATGAATGTTCTAAGTCTAAAAGCCCCTATGAACTTTAGATCTTTATATCGGAAACACCTGTGGTGGCAGATAGGCTTGACACATCACTTTGACAATCAACCCATAATTTGAAATGTTTTTTTGAAAGAAAATGATTTGAAAAAAATGATTTGAAAGTGCAAGGAAATGGTCTGTTATTCAGGTAACCCACTCTCATAGATGAAACGGATGGGAATTTAGAGTTTGGGGGTTTTTCAGTTGGACATTGTTTAGGCTGCTTCATAGCTGAGCTCACAGCAGCAGTGCTAACCTGACAAAACCTACACACAATCAAGCCAGTTAATATTCCATCATGAATGGGGGAGGGCTTGCCCCACACCTCCTGAAGGAGCTAATGATTCTTGATGGCTGGGAATGGAGGAAAGTCTCTTTACTTTGGGCATGAGGTCATTGGTAAGGCTATTCTATAACCCTGGGTGAATATACACTATCTCTCTCAACAACACCACCCGCGGGTTTAACACAGGGCTGTATACTTCATGAAACTTTGGGCCCAGGTAAGCTTTTCCCAATTCCCCAGGCCCTCAAAGAATCAATTAGCTCCTAGGAGGCTGTGGGGCTAAGCCCCTCCCCCATTCATGATGGAATATTAACTGGCTTGATTGTGTGTAGGTTTTGTCAGGTTAGCACTGCTGCTGTGAGCTCAGCTATGAAGCAGCCATAACATGTCCAGATGAAAACATTTCCCACTCTATTTCCCATCCTGTTTTTCATTCTCATCCCCTCTCCCATAATGCTACTTGAGCCTTAAAAGGAGGGTCCCTTGTATGCTTGAAGAATCAACAGTCAGCATTATTCCTCAAACATTTTCACAGTCTATGAATTAACCACTGCCCACTGGGACAAGAATGAAGCTTGCTTAAACACAGTTGAGAGTAATGCTATAATTTCCTGTGATAAATATAAACCAATTTAGACAGGCAGTTGACAACAGGAATTCTTATTAAACCAACTTACATGTACTGCCCTAAGGCTTCTAACGCATGAGTTTTTGAAAACAAGTTTACTGTACCAGGAAGAACTTACCTTCTGTAGAGTGGGCCTCAAATTCAAACACAAAGTGGTTGATAAGCATTGATAAACTATCATTCACTGTTATACTCAACGATACATGTTTTTGCCTGAAGTTTGGTACTGGCATTCTGGTTAAATGCTGAGCCTGTAGTAGACGGTACGCTGAGAATTGCGCGTGCTCAGAGCTTGTCCCTCATTAAACTAACCTGCCCTAGGCAGGGAAGATCATACAAGCAGTTGAGTTGCAGACCTACCGCACGTTGACCTGGGCCAATCACAAGGCGACACGATGATGACACTAAGAGGAGAGTGGAATGTAAACAGTACATACAACACATAATCTTTCCCCAATAAGGAATCCTGTGGCAATTTCGCGCTCGCCTGCCTGCAAAATTTCCAGGTCCTGATGTCTTGACTCTGCTCTGCTCACACACAAATCCAGTCATCCCGGCCCTTGGCGCCGCCATTTCATTCAACGGTTTGGGACTATGAAAATTTCCCAGTAGGCCTGGGGGATTTTCTACATCTGGCACCCAACGTGATTTTTCAACAACACCCCCCGCCCCGTGCTGGCAAGGCACCCCCTTCCTTGATTGCTGAGTAGGCCCCTTTTGTGTTCTTTGTTTCTTTTGGCCAGTGTGCTAGGGTGATCACCAGGCCCTACCCCCCCAAGACCCCTCTCCTCCCTTACTATTTTCTGCCCTCATGCTTAATATTCCTCCCCAAAATCAGAAACTATGGACAGTTGCCCTAAAGGCTTTTCTCCAGACCCTTGGCCTTAAAGTGAAATCCTGGTATTTGGATTCATTTGGGAAGAGGTTGTTTGGACTTGGATTCATTTGGGATGAGGTTGTTTGCATTGCCCCTCCTCGACATAATTGCAAGCATTAAGGGCTCCTCTGTGGAGGATGTTCTGCTTGAGCATAACTTGCCCTTCCACAAGAACACCGAGGAGAAGTTGGCCCTGCGCTTTCACCAGGACGAGGAAGGTTCTCCTCCATCCCAATCCCTCCAAACTCCCTTCATCTGCCCATGCTAGGGATACTCATTCACATAGACCCCGCCCACACCAATATACCCTTAGGAGGTGGGGGCCCCAGGCAAGGCTGTCTCCACTGGAGGATCTACAGACTCTAGTTGCAAAGCTGGCGTGTCTTTTGGGAAAGAAATAGCTCAAATTCTTTTTTATTTCTTTCTTTCTTTTTACTTTCACTTTGGTTTTTGGTTAAACTCAAAGTTTCTGGTCTGGGGTGCTAGGTTAAGAGAAAGTGGACACAGTATTGCTCTCTGGAGTGCCCACGTAGCAACCTTTCAGTCTCTGNTTTGCTTGAAATATTCTCTGCAGAGATGGGTTATTGGAAAGGAATCTTTTTTTTTTTTTTTATCTTTATAGTTATGAATGTACCGTCTGCATGCAGATCTGTGCACCCGTGTCATGCAATGCCTCGGAAGTCAGAAGAGGGCGTCGGATTCCCCTGGAACTGGAGTTAAAGATGGTTCTCAGCTGCCATGTGGGTGCTGGGGATCGAACCTGGGTCCTCTGCAAGAGCAGTCGGTGCTCTTAACCGCTAGGCCACTCTCCAGCCCCTCAACTTATTTATATCATGGATCATTTTCCTTTCTCCTTCAATTATAGTAGATATTTTTGCTGCATAAAGTACTCTGGGTTGACATCTATAGTCTTTTAGAACCGGAAATATTTTAGACCAAGCTCTTCTGGCTTTTCATTGTTTGCAATGAGAAATCAGCTGTAATTCTGATAGGTTTTCCTTTGTAGGTAACTTGTTTTTCTTTTGCAACCCTCAGTACCCCTTCTTTGCTTTGAATGTCTTCTGTTTTTCTATGATATGGTGTGGAGAGTTTCTTTTCTGGTTCTGTCTGCTTGGTGTTCTATATACTTCTAGGATATGTATAGGTATCTCTCACTTTAATTTGGGAAAATTTTTCTCTAAAATTCTGTTAAAGACCTGAGCCACATCGTTATCCTGTGAGTTTTCTTCCTCTTCTACCCCTATAATTAGTAGGTTTGGTCTTTTCATAGCATCCCATAGTTCATGATTATTCCATTTTTTTTAACTTTTCATAATCTTTACTTGATTTATCCAATTCTTCCATATTATCTTCTAATCTTGATATTCTTTTTATTATTATTACGTACTAGTAGTAGTAGTAGTAGTAGTAGTATTTTATGTGTATGAATGCACTGTCTCCATGTAGGTTGGTGCACCCATGTGTCGTGCAATGCCATGGAGGTTAGAAGAGGGCGTTGGAGTCCCCTGGAACTGGAGTTAAAGACAGTTCTTAGCCGCCATGTGGGTGTTGGGAATCGAACCCAGGTCCTCTGCAAGAGTAGTAGGTGCCCTTAACCGCTGAGCCATTTCTCCAGCCCCCTAATCTTGATATTTTATTTTCTACTTTATCCATCCTATTAGTAAGAATTTCTCTCATCCTTTCCAAGTTCTTTGTGGAATTTTACATTTCTTTTTTCATTTCAAATTGAATTTTCTCCAATGTTTCTATATCTTTTGTAATTTAATTCTGCATGTCCTTGTCCTCTTTCAATTTATCTCTGTCCTCTTTTAGATCCCTAAATTCCTTGTTTATAAGCTCCTTAAAATCCCTCACCTCCTTAATTTCTCTAATCATATTTACAATTGTTCTTTTGAGATCTGTATCCTGACTTATATGCAAGGGGTCTTCACTACAGGATACTTGAATAGGAAGGAGTATTAGTATTAGGCAAAGATCCATTTGAGTCTTCTGCATTATTATTTTTTTTTCATTGAGCTTTTGGGTAGCTTCTGTTGGGAGTGCTGTAATGTGAAGCTTAGGTGTTTATTGAGCTGACACTGCTTTTTGTTATATTCTTCAGGTGTTATTGTTAACAACTTTTTTTTTTTTGGTCTTTTTGAGATAGGGTCTCCCTTTAGTCCCAGTTGTCCTGGAGCTCACACTGTAGACCAGGCTGGCCTTGAACTCACATCTTAATTGATGTATAGGTGTGGATACTCTAGGCTCCAAAATGTCAGTTCTATCCTAACACTGTACAGATCAACACCCCTCACCCAACCAGCAGTTTGCCCAATGGGCTAGGCTATGCAACACCGAAGCCAGCCAGAACCCACCAGGCCTGTGGAACCTTCATCCCAAGAGCCCCAGGCACTTCCAGTCCTTTGGGCTGGAAGGCCACAAAGCCTCCACTGGAGAGCACCCTCCACATCCAAGTGGGGTGGGCCCAATCACCCACCCAGTGAGATGTACTCACAGAACCACTGTACACTACCCATGGCCAGGCGCCAAGGTCTGTACCTGGGTTCAGTAGAAGAAAGGCTCAGCGGACACTGAATCTATCCCTATTGTCTCCTGACACCATCGGGTGAGGTCTACAGTGCCAAATTGCAGTCACCAAGGATCTAAATGCCCTTGGACCACCTCTGATGCTTCCCAGTGCTCTTGGGGGCCCCTAACTCTCCCTCCTAACAGCCTTAGCTGCTTAGAATGCACCCGCTGCCTTGGAAGGCGCTATCTTGGAAAAGCCCCCACGCGTTTTTAAAGTAGCTTACATATAACTCATGATAGCTAGGCTGGGCCAAAGGAGCCTCGCTTCCAAATATTGGGGAACTGTGCTATATTTACTGATGGCTGCTTCTGAGCACAAAGGTTCTGACAAAGACATGCAGCCATCATTGCTGTACCTACCACTGTTTTTGCAAGCCTGTCCCCTCACCTGCTGTGACTCTTAGAGACTTAAAGCACATAAACTCTCTTTAATCTCTTCATTTTTCCTTTTCCTCTTTTTTTTGGGTCTAGACATTAAACACTGGGATATTCAAAAGCTATTAGTTTATGGAAAATACCAAAATGTGATCACGATTGCTCTGAGAGAACAAGCTGGAAGAAGAGAAGGGCATTAGACTTGTACATCAGTCTGATCCTTGGCACAGACACAGCCAATATCCATCTTGAATATCAAAACAGTAAGCAAAACTTAAAACCTCAGAAAGAAAGAGAAAAAAGAGAAGCTAATTTCTGGAGTTAACACATTATTAGATTCAAATGCCTAGCTTTTATCAATAACAAAACACAGGGCGTTCAAAGAAACAAGAAAGCATGGCACACGCAAAAGGAAAAAAGAAGTCAGAAACTAACCCTAAAAATGTGTTGGCAGATTTACTGGAAAGACTAAAACAAGTATTGTAGCAGAGCATAGTGATGCATGTTTGTAATCCCAGTACCTGGAAGACAGAGGCAGGAAGATGAAGAGTTCAAGCTAGTGTTAGCTTCATGATGGGTTCAAAACTAGCCTGGCTACATGAGACGCTATGTCCAAAATTACAAAAACAAACAACCAACAAAAACAAAACTGTTAAAAAGATATAAAGAAGCTAAAAAGAATTAAAGGAAGACGTACAGAAGTTCAAGAAAACAATGTCTTAATGAAATGGAAATAGCAATAAAGTAGATAAAAAATAGAAATTCTGTACTTAGAGGTATAATTGAAATGAAAACTTCACTTCAGAGATTCAAATTCAGATTTGGTCCGATTTAAGAAAATATCAATGAACATGAATATATTTCAATGGGAATTACTGAGTCTATGGAATAGAAATTTAAAAAATTGAAGAAAAGCAAGAGACCAGTGGATTCCATCAAACACTATAATATGCATTCCAGAAGTGGAAAGGACAGAGAAAGGATATTCTTTCTTTTTTTTTTTTTTTATTTTATTTATTTCCGTATGTGTATGAATGTACTGTCTGCATGCAAGTCTGTGACCCGTGAGAGAGAGAGAGAGAGAGAGAGAGGAGAGAGAGAGAGAGAGAAGCTTACAATATGTAAATCAGTAAAAAAAGCCCATACTTTGAAACATGAAAGTCTTGATCTTTTGTGCCCAGAGGCCTTTTGAGTTACTAAAGTTTATCTTCTTCAGTCTCTCTGCTTCCGTGGATGTGTATCTTTTTCTAATAAACTGTCTCTCTGTTATGTAACTCTGTGTCTCTCCTCTATTCCTTCTTTTTGGATAGAAGAAACTGGATCCTTTTTACTGCATCTCTCTATAGCCCCAGCTGGTCTGGAACTTTCTATTTAGACCAGGCTATCTTTGATCTTACAGACCCTCACCTGTTTCTTCCTCCATACTGTTAGGATAAAGGCATACACCACCATGCCAGGCTAAAACCACCATTTTGGAGGGAGGCCAGATTCTGAGGGCTTTTTCACTGGAGAATCACTGGGAGCTCTGTTTATTCCTGCACTTGGCAGAGTTCTTTTTTTTTTTTTTCTGTATGTGTATGAATGTACTGTCTGCATGCAGGTTTGTTCACCCGTGTCATGCAATGCCGCAGAGGTCAGAAGAGGGTGTTGGATTCCCCTGGAACTGGAGTTCTCCTGGAATTGGAATTTCAGATGGTTCTCGACTGCCATGTGGGTGCTGGGGATCGAACCCGGGTCCTCTGTAAGAGCGGTCAGCGCTCTTAACCGCTAGGCCATCTCTCCAGCCTGACAGAGTTCTTTGTCCTCAGGTTCATTCACATGTTCTCTGACAGTGGGCAGCGTGGAGCCACTATATTTATTGCTTCGAATGTCAGATATGGCAGAGACCAGTGGGTAACAGATCCTTTTTCCCCTCTTCTTTTTACAATACGTATCAAAGCTGATGAAAAGGGAAGCTAAGCTATTTTTCATTCTAGCTAATCACAACTTAGATAGCAGTTTTCTTTCTCATATAGTTTCTGAGCAATTTGCAAACATGAGCTCATATTTTTCTGTTCTGTTACAATGTTAACCATTGTAAACTACCATAACAACAAAAATACATCCTGAGGCCAGATGTTGGGCATACATATAATCCCAGCTCTCTGGAGTGGATTCAGAGGCTCACTGACATGAGACCAGTCTGGAATGCAAATAAAGATGGTTTCAAACAAAAATCTTGAGGGCTGGAGAGATGGCTCAGTGGTTGAGATATTTACTGCTTGTGCTAGATAGCTTTAGTGTCAACCTGACACACCTGGGTTGAGGGAGCCTCAGTTGGGTAATTCCCTCCTTTGGACTGGCCTCTCTCCATGTCTTTGAGGTATTTTCTTCACTGTTGAGTGGGCAGTGCCACCACTGGGCAGATCATTCTTTATTGTATAAGAAAACAGTCTAAGCATGGGCCAGGGGAGCAAGCCAGTAAGCAGCATTCTTCCATGGCCTGTGATTCAGCTCCTGCCTCCAGATTCTTGCCTTGAGTTCCTACGTTGGGCTCCCTCAGTGATAAAAACCAAATGTCTCCTATTGTGGTTATTCCTGCAGAAGCATCTAGTCATGAAGAAGGAATAGTTTTCTTTCAATTGTCAACTTAATATCTGTATTCTCCTGGAGAAAATGACCCCTCTTAACATGTTTAAAATTTATAGCTATATTTTTGTATATTTGGCTTATTCAGAACTTATTTTAGTTAGTTGTCCAAGTAACATATATAGTGACTGAATGTCAATAATTGGTGATATGTTGTTTAAAACAAATCCCATTTCAACATTAAGCCATTGATTTTTATTTATGGAAAACAAATTAGATATTGTTATGTTTCAGAAGGTATGCATTTAAAATTATTTTTAGAACAAATAATATATCTCACAAGTAAGGTTTTTTACATAGTTACTCATAGTTTCTTAAGTATGGAGTTACTTACCTTAACACCTGCAGTAGAAATTTACTGCCTGAAAAGATTATTTTAATATTTAAAAGTTGCCAATGGGACTTGGAGAGATGGATCAGTTGTTGAGAGCACTGGCTGCTGTGCAAAGGATCTGGGTTTGGTTCTCAGCACCCACATCAGAGCTAACAACCATCTGAAACTCCAGTTCCAGGGGATCTGATGTCTATCCTAACCACCTTGGGCACAAGTCATACAAGTGGCAGACACACATAAAAGTAGGCAAACACTCATACAAACAAAATAAATAAGTGAAAATAAATCTTTAACAAGCTGCTGAAATAAAATATTAATTTACAATCAGAAAAGAATAAGAATCTATCAACATAAATGTATGAATATTAAACAAAAAAGCAAGAACACTACTTAAATCTCCTGGTTTCATTATTAGGTACACTGAGAACAAAGAGTTGTTGGATTAATTCCTTTTATTTGTATTATCCTTCTAATTACTATTTCATTAATTTTTAAGTTAGCATGTAAAGTGTGGATTAATTGTTTTATTCCAGTACAGTACAGAGGCTCTTAAAATTTTTATTATATTTGTTTAGTGAGTGAGTGTGTGTGTGTGTGTGTTTGTGTGTGTTTGCATGTATGTTCACATTCATGTTTTGGAAGGAGGCAGTAATAAATATAGCTTTATTTCTGTAACTTAAGTTGTCTGAAAGACTAGCAGATCAGGCTAAAACATCATTTGAGAAGCGATGATTCATAGAAGATACAACTCATGTCAGAGTATTTAAAGGGGAAAGTTCTTTCTGAGTATATTCAAGAGTATAGTTTTGGGCACCCACATTTTGGCTAACAACCATCCATACTGCAGTTCCAGGTGATACAATGCCCTCCCTCCGCTGACTTCCATGGGCATTGCACAACACGATGCACTTATATGCAGGCAAAACACTCATACACATAAAATAAAAATAATTTTAAGAATTATTATCAAGACTATATTTTCAGGGATCATTTCTATAGTTTGTAACTAGAGAAGTTTCTCTGACTGTGTAGAGTACCAGAAACCACGAGGATGAGACACAGTGCTTCCTCCTGAGGGTGAAGCCGGCTCTTAGTGTTGCTTTTTTGCAACTGCTATTTGCCACTGATGATCGTTCTGCTCTTCCTTTGGGAGAGTCAGAGAGAGGGAGCACAGTCTGAGTGGTCGGAAAAAAAAATTATTATCATAAGATGTCAGTGGGAACAAGGACTCTTAGAAACTGAAACACAGACCATTTGGGTTGCATTATGGCAGCAAATTAGTCTTTAATGTATTTATATCCATTAAATTCGAGAGAGGCTGAATTCAAAGTAACCTACTAATTTATTTGGCAAATGAAATTTCAAGACAGCATTGTGAGGTTGTAGCCCACCTGAGTCAGGGACTCCAGAAAGCAAACCTAAGCAGAAGTTCTGAGGAATAATTACCTCCTTACCCAGACTAGCTATTTTTCTCTTCTCTGCCTTCAACTATGTGTTCCTCCCATTCCAAGCAGTCCTCTGACTGTCCTGGAGTGTCTACCCCACTCTCTACAATCTTTGGGACTCCAGCAAACGCTTAAAACTAAATGCCTAAAGTTTCTCTGTACTAATTGGCCTCAGTACCCTTTGGAAAAATAAGTCTATATGGCCACTAGATGGCACTCTAGGTTTCCAATTTCTTTTTTTTTATTTTAATTTTTTATTTATTCTTTATGTGTATGAATGTACTGTCTGCATGTAGGTTTGTGCACCCGTGTCGTGCAATGCCGCAGAGGTCAGAAGAGGGCATCGGATTCCCCTGGAACTGGAGTTCTCCTGGAATTGGAGTTACAGACGGTTCTCAACCACCATGTGGGTGCTGGAGATCGAACCCGGGTCCTCTGCAAGAGCGATCGGCGCTCTTAACCTTCTGGGCCATCTCTCCAGCCCTGATTTTTTTTATTTTTTATGTGTATGAGTGTACTGTACGTTGGTGCACCCGTGCCGTGCAATGCCACGGAGGTCAGAAGAGGGTCTCGGATTCCCCTGTAACTGGAGTTCTCCTGGAATTTGAGTTACAGAAGGTTCTTAGCCGCCATGTGGGTGCTGGGGATCGAACCCGGGTCCTCTGCAAGAGCAGTCGGTGCTCTTAACCACTAGGCCATCTCTCCAGCCCCCAAATTCTTAAAGATCTTGAAAACTACTGCCGAAGTACCTAGCAAATGGTCTCCTTCAGAAGTTCCTTTTGCATCAACAGTTTGTATCTAGGACTGAAGAGATCTAGAAGACATTACTTCACTTTCACAGTTGCAACAGATGGTGAGTGACATGGGCTCCCTTGGTTTGAGTTCATTCATTCCTTTGCTGTGTGCTCCTATTTGGGGTCTACAGGCCCAGCCCTTCCACTTCACTGGTTTGAACTATCCTCTAACATTTTAATTCCTCTCTCTTAGCTTCATCTCACTCAGCAGCTTACTTGCCTTTAAAGGAATGTTTTTAGTTTTCTTCACTCACTACAAATTTCTTTACCGGTTTTCTATCTCCTAAGAACCCTCATCTGTGCACATGTCAGGTTTCAGCCTGACCAAGCACAGCCCTCAGTCACCCCTGGTGTCACCATCACCCCCAGCCCCTCCCTCACCCCTGCTGTCACCATCACCCCCAGCCCCTCCCTCACCCCTGCTGTCACCATCACCCCCAGCCCCTCCCTCACCCCTGCTGTCACCATCACCCCCAGCCCCTCCCTCACCCCTGGTGTCACCATCACCCCCAGCCC
>VZQC01014017.1:619686-651508 GCA_009823505.1 Rhizomys pruinosus | reverse complement strand
TCTCTCTTTCTCTCTTTCTGTTGCACTGGGCATTGCTTCCTATCTTCCTCACCCTCCCTACCAGGGCTTAGGCCTGGATTGTTAGCTGGCTGGCTGGGAACATTCTCAGAGCTTGCAGTCCTGCAGAACTGTGGGCCCTGGTACAGAAAGGAAGAACACTTTGTGGACAGCTGCACACATGTGACACATTTATTACTATACCAAGTATAACCATCATTTTTAAAATTAATTAATTTATTTTTATGTGTATGAATGTACTGTCTACATGTAGGTTTGTGCATCCGTGTCATGTAATGCTCTGGAGGTCAGAAGAGGGTGTCGCATTCCCCTGGAACTGGAGTTAAAGATGGTTCTCAGCCACCATGTGGGTGCTGGGGATCGAACCAAGGTCCTCTGCAAGAGCAGTCAGTGCTCTTAACCACTAGGCCATCTCTTCAGCCCCGACCACCATCTTTTTATTTCATTTAAAACTCCCTATGTCATGTTTTATGTTTCCATATTTTAAGATTTACTGTATTTCCCTGTAGAGAAACTGCAGAAAGAATTCACATAACTGTAGTAATTGTCTTCATCTTCATGTATTACTTGTCTCAAAACAATTTTAAACTGTGGCCACCAAGTTTTCCTTTTTCATTGTGTGCACAAGAATTATTAGTATAAAATTTATTCTGGCATGCCTAATCAAAATATAAATATTTTAATGGTGTCATCTGGGTACTCCAAAACATCTTTAAATATCCCACAGAACTTCTAAGTACTACTTGTTTATACAAAACAGTATAACAGTATATACGCACACTCAACTTGAAGTTCTAGGCAATAAAATTTAAAATAATCACATGGCCAGTCTATTTTAATACAAAATTATGACATTGACAAATTATACGGAAAGAGCTGAACCCCAAGAAGGCTTAAGCCAGGCTTTTGTCTCCAAGAGAACAGCCTGAGGCAAAATGAGATAACTACAATGTGTTTGGAGTGATTGCTTTTAAGCTTTATTTATTCTTAACCTGAAGTCTTCATATTTCCTTTGCTGTCCAAACTGTCTCCCATCACTTGGGAGGCAGAGGCGTGTGTCTATCTTGGTCTGGTTTGGGTGGAGATCTTTGGAGGTTGGGAATTCCAGAGCATAGTTGCTGTGCTTCCGTTTCTCTGTCTGGAGACCATTTGGGCTCTTGCACTTGGGTCAGTCAAGGTGCTGCATGGCTTCTACTGGGGTGTATTATAGGAACTGATTCCAGGATTGCCTGGGCCAGTCCTATCTCTTGCTTCCAGGGGGTAGGAGATGGCAGCCTGGGACTGCCATTGGGCTTTGTGTTTCTGCAGTGTTGTCCCCCTCCCTTCCTCCTCATAAGAAGCAAATGAACCTCCCTGGACCCAAACTGCTGTCCTGGTGGTCTGGCTAGCTGTCCCCTCTGACCCTGTGTGGTGTGTGCTTGTGTTTTAATCTCTGAAACTTTCTAGGCTCTTGTATGCTACTATAGGATAGAGTTAACTATAGATGATTGTGGGTGAATCAAACTCATGTAAACTATTTATACTATACTTCATAGTTTCGGTATTGTCAATCTTCTTGCCTTATCAAAACTAAATCCTTTTTTTTTACATTTACTTTCATTTATTTCCTTTTTTAAATTTATTTTTATTTTCTTTATCAAATCTAGACCAGTGTCCTCCCCCATTCCCCACCCACCAGAGCTCATGCATTCTGCCAAACATGCTTTTCATTTCTTTCTCAGTCTTTCTCAATATTCTCCTTGAGGAAGTTGACTGTTTTGAGCAGAATCAAAACTAAATCTTGTCACCCCATTTATTACCCTGTCCTTTAATGGAGTTGCCTGTAATGAAAACATTTTAATCATTAGCTTATTTTGATCTTTCTGTAACTTTTGGTTATGGGCAGCTTTGAGTGTGAATGTGGTGTAGAGTTCAAGCTTCCATCACTTGCTGAGTTTGAAACCCAGTTAGGGATATTTACTACATTTCTGAAATGCTTTAAAGTTTTTGTTTTGAAACTAGTTTGTCATGACATTGTGTCTAACTACATTATCTATTTTATGGGACTGTTTAAATGTATAGGCTCATGCTTAATGCTAAGGGAATAATTATAAAAAATTAATACTAATTTACTTTATATCAAATTGACTTATAAGTAAATTATAATGTGAGCTATGATTGTTAAATTCCAGGGTATAATTTGTTTCTGTGTTTGGATATTTGGATATTCTGTGTTTGTTTTATTTTTATTTTATTTATTTATTTATTTATTTTTGGTCTTTTTGAGACAGGGTCTCCCTGTAGCCCCAGCTATCCTGGAACTCACTCTGTAGACCAGGCTGGCCTTGAACTCACAAAGATCCATCTGCCTCTGCCTCCCAAGTGCTAGGATTAAAGGTGTGCACCACCATGCCCAGCTTGGATATGTTTTATATGTGGGGACAGTTGCCAAGCCTACTTAAAACATCTTTAAACATTCAAAGGGAATTGCTCATTTAAAACCGGCTCCCTTTCAACCTTCCAATATGGACTGAAGACTTGGGTCTCTCCAAGAATCCTCCAAACCTTCAGTGCCAGATGGGGACTATTGAGACATCCAGCTTGTGGACTGAGTGACTACTGGCATTTCAGCCTTTTCAGAGTATAGACTGCCATTGTTGGACTACCCAGGCTGTATCACAGAGGCCAGTAAAGGAAAAGCAAGACAGAATGTGCTGCTTACTGGACCTCATTTGGTGACCAGGGGAAGGGAAGACCCTAGTGTGGACCACAAGGGCAGGACTAATGGTTCTTTGGGCTTGCCAAGGAGGGGCCTTCAAACAATTCCTTAAGGAGAACATGACATCTTTCAGCCTAACAAAGAAAATAATAATAATAATAAATCATAAGCTGAAGATGCTAAAATGTATGATGTCATAATCTTGATATGTGTGGCATGCGTGTATGCATAATTTGGAGTGATGCAAATTGGAAGGAACAACGACAAAGCAACAACAACAAAAGATTGTGTCAAAGAACTGATTGAAATGGTGAACTTCTGCTCAAAACAATAAACTTCTGCATTGAAAATTTTAAAAGAGACTGAGAAACAGATGAAAAACGTGTTTGGCAGAATGCATGGCTCTGGTGGGGTGGGGGGGCGAGGAAAGGGGAATGGGTCTAGATTTGATAGGGAAATGTAAAAATGCACAAAGCTTCAATAAAAAATTGGCTTTGAGATTCAGAAAAAGATGCAAGACATGTATGGCAGAGTGCAGGAACTCAGGTGGGGTGGGGGGCATGGAAAGGGAAATGACTCTAAATTGGATTGAGAAATGATGTATGATATATGGAAAAAGTTTAATAACAATAAAAA
Source organism: Rhizomys pruinosus (assembly GCA_009823505.1). Lineage (NCBI taxonomy): Eukaryota > Metazoa > Chordata > Mammalia > Rodentia > Spalacidae > Rhizomys > Rhizomys pruinosus. Next base: position 648,156 of record VZQC01014017.1, on the reverse strand, counting down.
AATGGCTTTGAAAAAAAAGCGAAAATAAAACCTGCTCCCAGGCTTGCAAGAACATCTCACAGCTTACACTTTATAATAGTATATGTGAGATAACCGTTGCATGTCATTACATGGGAATAAATATTAATTACTTAATAAATCTTCACAGCTGATGGTCAATACATTTATAAATGTTATTTATTTACTTATTTATTTTTCAATATTTTTATTGAAGTTTTGTGCATTTCATGCATCATTTCTCAGTCCAATTTAAACTCATTTCCCTTTCCATGCCTCCCACCTCACCCAAATTCCTGCATTCTGTCATACATGTCTTGTATCTTTTTCTGATTAGCTTCTAGCTAAGAAACTGGCTACTGGGGGGGGTTCTTTTACTAAGATCTGAAGTTTTATACTTGAAGTATAATTTGTCAGGTTTTAAAAGAAATATACTCTGTGGAGAAAAATAAGCGCTGACAAAAGTTATAGTGAAGATCAGTGTTATCTAGTAGAAAGAACTCTTGCTGTGTGTGGTAGCCCATACCTATAACATCCACGTATGGTATGTGGAGAAAGGAGGATCAGGAGTTCAAAGTCATTCTTGACAATATAGTTCAAGGTCAACCTTGGATAAATGAGTCCCTGTCTCAAATAAATTATAAAGAGTGAAGCCCTTCTAGGGCTGGAGAAATGGTTAAGAGCACTGGCTGCTCTTGCAGAGGACCTGGGTTTGATTCCCAGAACCCTCAAGGTAGTTGACAACCATCAATAACTCCAGGCCCAGTGGATTCAACTACTTCTTCTGACCTCTGTGGGCATTGTACAACACAGGTGCACCTACCTACATGCAGGCAATAGACTCATACTCAAAATAAAAATAAATAAAATATTAAAATAGAGTGAAGTATTTCATTTTTCACTGAATCTATAGAGAAAGGTTCCTGAGGGCCAGACCATCTGCACTGAAGGCTCTGTGAACTGGTTTTACAGTACTTAGGAGTGGTTGGTCAGGGAGGCCCCAATGGCTCTCAAAGCAATACAGCCCATTGCCCCTCCTCTTGGTTGTCACCAGAACTAGATAAGGCCCTATTGCTAAAGATATTATATACCCTGTTTGTAAGATAAAGAGAAATCAAGGTGAACTGAGCCGGTAACTTCCCACTAGCTAGCTTTCACAGTATAAGATGCTATGCAGTATGCCAGGAGAGGAAAGGTATCAGTTGTTTCATCCACATGCGAACTCTATGAACTAAATACCAACCTGCCAGGCAAGATGTGTAATAACATAATAGTCACAGGACTGACGGTGCTGTTGTAATAGTGATAGGACTGTTGTAAGTAACAACCACCTGCTCCTTGATTAAACACAACAAAAATGCTGACTGTGGGAGTTTTTGACCCAGTTCTAGTTCACTTTTCTCTGGTTGTGATAAAACACTCTAACCAAAAGTTGCTTAGAGAGAAGAGAAAAGGTTTATTTTTTATTGTTTTATTTTATACTTTCAGATAATAGTCTACCACTGAGGGAAGTCACGGCAGCACCCCAAGGCAGGAGCCCAGAGGCAGGAAGTATGGAAGAACACTGTCTACTGGCTTGTCCTTCTGATTCATGTTCAGTCAGCTTTCTTACACACTCAGGGGCACTTGTTCAGGATTAGCACTGCCCACGGTGGGATGAATCTTCCTATATAAATCAATAATCAAGATACTTCCCTACAGCCACAGCCGCAATCTAATATGGGAAGTCTCTCAACTGATATTTCCTCTTCCCAGTGCCTCTTGGTTATTTCAAGTTGACAATAAAAACTAACCAGGATAGACACTGGGGAAGGGATGAACTGATACTGCTGCTAACCTGAGTTGACATAGCATGAAAGCACCTTCTTTATCCGTGTTTATATCCAAAGGGCTCCTCTCAGTCTTAAAAAAATGTTTGATTTATTATTTGTTATTTTATTATTTTTATTTTATGTGTATGAATACTTTGCTTACATGTATGTAAGTGTTCCTGTATCGTGCACTGCCCTCAGAGACCAGAAGAGGGTGTTGGATCCCCTGGAACTGAAGTTATGAATGGTTGTGGGTGCTGGAAAGTGAATCCAAGTCCTCTTCAGGAGGAACCGGTGCTCTTAACCACTGACCCATCTCTCTCAGTCTTAATCGGAGAAGCCTTTCCTTGCAGCGAACAGACATAAAGACAGAGGCTCATGGTTGAACAAGATGCTGAGAAATAAAGGATGGTTGCGGGCTCAGCTCTAAACAGACTTTTTTAAAATTTTATTTATTTTTGTATGTGTATGAATGTACTGTCTGCATGTAGGTTTTGTGCACCCATGTCGTGCAATGCCGCGGAGGTCAGAAGAGGGGCTCGGATTCCCCTGTAACTGGAGTTCTCCTGGAGTTTGAGTTACAGAAGGTTCTTAGCCACCATGTGGGTGCTGGGGACTGAACCCGGGTCCTCTGCAAGAGCAGTTGGTGCTCTTAACCGCTAGGCTATCTCTCCAGCCCCTCTAAACAGACTTTTAAAAACAGTAAAATTGTGAATTTTGTTAAAGGTTCAATGTAGACTCACAGCATTAGGGTTAGGGGAGAGAATGGTGCTCAGGAAGAAAGTATGACAGACCCAAGTATGGGTATGGTGTCCTCAAGGAACTGTTACAATTAACTATCTTAGCATTAACTATATTTACCATTTTAATAGCTTTCAAGTTACATCTCAAAACATTTATGTCATCCCCTTTTGGCTCAGGGGATACTGCAGAAGAGTGGGCAGAAAGAATGTAAGAGCCAGAAGATAGGGAGAAGGGCCGTGAAATGCTATCTTCTAAGTATAACATGAACTCACAGCAAAACTATGCCTGCCGGGCACTGGGCCCACACAAATGAGGTCTTCCTAACTGTCATTTATGAATGGGGAAGGGGATCACAGCACCCTGAACTGATCTAGTGCTGTATTTATTGGTAGCTGACCTAGTATCCAATTGTGTAGCCAACTGGTAACCCTACCAAGCTTTAATGTATAGTTCTAAACCCAGAGTCACATAGAGTTCCTAGTTAAACTCTGTGGGGCAAAACCCAAAAAACCATGAATATGGGGCTGGAGGATGATGCAGTGGTTATGAACACTTACTGCTCTTGTGGAGGACCTGGATTCAGCACCCATGCAGCAGCGGATACCTATCCTTAACTCCAGTTCCAGGGAACCAGTGCCCTCTTCTGGCTTCCAAGTGCCCTCTTCTGGCTTCCATGGGAACATGAAGGCAAAATACTTATACACATGAGATAAAAATATACAATTTTTTTTAAAGCCATGAATATAGGGAAACCATTTGTGAAGAAGGGAGTGAGCTGGCAGAGGGAAGAGGAAAACAAGAAAGGGTAAGGGAGACAGTAACTAGAATTCATCATATACATGTATGAAATTATCAGAGAACACATTTATTAATAAAAAAGAAATAGCTCTAAGCATGTTTTAAAGAAAAGACAATAAATGAGAATAAACAGGTAAGTGAGCTTAGCACATTCCTTGGAAAATGTGTTGAAGTAATTTCTATTTTCTGGTGGCTGTATAATGTAGGTATATCCATCAGAGCAACTGGACTTAAATGTCTCAGCATGCTTTTTGACCCCTTAAGTCTTTCTGTATTAAGAATAATTCTTAACCAGGCATGGTGGTGCACACCTTTAATCCCAGCACTCAGGAGGCAGAGGCATGTGGATCTCTGTGCATTCAAAGCCAGCATGGTCTACATAGCGAGTTCTAGGCCAGCTGGGGCTATAGGGAAACCCTGTGTCAAAAAAGACAGGAAAAAAAAAGAAAACTTCTGAACTTTATCTTAGTCATGTTAAAGCTGCTGTAAAAAAATCCCCATACAGGGGCTGGAGAGATGGCCTAGCGGTTAAGAGCACCGACTGCTCTTACAGAGGACCTGGGTTCGATCCCCAGCACCCACATGGCTGCCAAGAACCATCTGTAACTCCAATCCCAGGAGAACTCCAGTTCCAGGGGAATCCGAGACCCTCTTCTGACTTCCGCGGCATTGCACGACACGGGTGCACAGATGTGCATGCAGACAGTACATTCATACACATACAGAAATAAATAAAATTAAAAAAAAAAAACAGTAAAAAAAATTCCCCGTATAAACCATAGGACTTTATTTTTCACAGTTGTGGAGGCTCGTCAGGTTCTGGCTGAGGACCTACGTCCGAGGACCTACATCCGAGGACCTACGTCTGATGACCTACATCTGAGGACCTACATCTGAGGACCTACATCCGAGGACCTACGTCTGAGGACCTACATCCGAGGACCTACGTCTGAGGACCTACATCCGAGGACCTACGTCTGAGGACCTACATCTGAGGACCTATGTCTGAGGACCTACATCTGAGGACCTACATCTCAGGTACTGACTGCTAGCAGCTTGTACCCTCATGTGGCAGAAGGAAAGCTAAGGAACTCTCAGGTTGTCTCTTGTAAGTGTACTAACCCCACTTACCCTTGTGACCTCCGACCTCTAATATACCACCTCCTCATGTCATCACATTGGTGGTTTGGTGAGGAAGAGGAGAGGGAGGGCAAACATTCAGTAGCTAATTTCCATAAATTGTACTAAAATATTTGGAAAATTCCTTTGAGTCTTCCTTTAAAACCTTGACTACATTTAACATCCTAAACATTGGCACATTTTCATCCTTCGATATCTTTTGATGGTGTTAATATGGATGATGACCAATATCCAGAGACAAGTCAGCTGATTAAGCCGTGTGACTAAACTCAACAAAGCTAAATCACTGCTGTAATGGGAGGAACACAGAACTGAAAACCAACATAGGGATTCCGTTCCCACTCTGCTATTGACAAAGTCTGTGGGTTTGGGTCCATTACTAACTTCATGTCTAGACTTAAATTTCTTTTGGTTGTAGGACACTTGTATTGAGAGGTAGGACACCAAGGACTTATGTGCCAGGAAGTGGACTCAGTGGATTTGTATCCAGAAGCCGAGCCCATACTCAGTGGTGATTTCCCTTATACATCCTATTATATTCTAGTCTTTTTGTTTCTTCCATACAGAAATGTGTTACAGGTTTTCTGATTAGGTTCTACAGGGTAGAGGCAGGGTTTCAGACATTCAAATGTACAGACAGATTGTGGGTACATACAGACATGGATTTATGTTCTACTCCTGCCATTTGCCAGAGCTGGACCTCAGATTAGTACTGAAATGGCAAAACTCCATTGTGCTTTGCTGACCTTTGCTTTTCCCTGTATTTTTGCCCAACCATTCCCTCCGTGGCCAGCCAGGCAGAATGTCTCATGCAGGCAGTTTCAGGGAATACATTGTTTCTAAAATCCTTAGACACTAACAGGTAGTGCCAGGTAGCATGTCTAGATAGCACGTCCTCCCTCCCAGCAATACCTGCATCTCTATGGAGCCCATTATTTTTGCATTCTTGGAAACTTGTTTCTTCCTAACCCAAACTATTTATTAATTGAAATCCTCTTTGTTAACTGACCTGCCCCTTGTCTGGTGTAATCTGGTATAACTGTGGTTATTGGCTTTGCCTCTGGAATGATGTAATTGTGGTTTTAAACTTTATAAACACCTTCCTGCTTCTCCTTGAGGTCGAGAGTTCTTTGGGGCTTTAGCCCCCTCTCTGAATGCCAGCTTGCTAGTTACCTAATAAAGGACTCCTAATTTGACCATTGCTATGTGGTGTTCCTCTGTGCAGTCTTGCTCAAAAGGGAGGGGGGGGGAAGGAGGAGGGGGGAAGAAAGTCGTGGTCGTGTGGTTAGCTGGGCGAGAGTCTGGCGACCTTGTTTATTCCTTCCAAGAACCAACTTTGGGATTCAATGATTTTTGTATGGGGTTTCGTTCTTTGTTTCTATTTCATTGATCTCTGCTCTGATGTGTTGTTATTTCTTCAGGGCTCTTCCGATTTACGGGTCATTGTTGTTGTCTCTCAATATTTTAGCTGCAGTGTTAGATCGTTCCCTTGTGCTCTGCGTTTTTTTAATGTGGGCACTTAGACGATAAACTTACCCCTCTAGGAATGCTTAAAATGTCCCATAATTTTGCTGTGTTTGGTTTTATCATTGCTCAGTTCCAGTGTTTTTAATTCTTTTTTTTTATTCTTCCCTCACCCACTCATTATTCAGGAGTGTTTTTAGTCTCCATGTGTTTTTTTTTTTCTTTTGGTGTTGTTTATTAGCTTTGTTGCATTTGTTTATGATAGAATGCATGAGATTATTTCAACCTTTTTATTTGTTGAGTTTTTCTGCTGTCCCAGTATGGTCGATATTTGGTGGAAATGTTCTGTGAGGTGCTGATAGAAAGTTATTCTCGGTGTTTTGGGTGAAATATTTGTAGATGTCTGTGAGGTCCATTTGGGTTGGTATTGTTCAGTTTAGTTGATGCCTCTCTGTTTATTTTTTGTCCTGTTGGTTCTGTCCAGGGGCTTAATGGGGTATTGAAGTCTCCCTGTTAGTGTGCTAGGGTTAATCTGTGCTTTGAGTCCTGAGAGTTGTGTTTATAAAGTTTGGTGCACAGATTTTTGGTGCTAAATGATTAGGATTGATGAATCTTCATGGTCATTGTTCCTTTAAATAGGATGTAATGGACCTCTTTGTCTCTTTGATTTCTTTTGCTTTGAGATCTATTTTGTTGATATTAGAATAGCCACCCAGCTTGTTTCTTGGTACCATTGCTTGGAGATACTTCTTCCATCCTTCACCTTAAGTTTGTGCCTATCCTAGGGTGAGTATGGTTTCTTGTAGACACATATGAGAGGGTTAATTTTCCTATTCCATTCTCCCAGTCTGATGCTTTTATTGGGGAGTTTAGCCCATATATTAGGTTAATTGAGAGGAGTGTGCTTCTTTCACTTTATTATCCTTTGGACTTTCGTTTGATTTTGCTCCTATGGTTTGTTTTTGTTATTTTTTTTTTTTTTTTGTTTTAATTTATATTGTTAGGATTATGTTGCTGCTTTCCTTTGTCTTTTGAATTGCTTCAGATTTTTATGAAGTTTGTTTTCTAGCATGCTTCTCATCTTGTTATGTCGTGAAGATTTTCTCTCTCCTTCAAGATATGATTACATCTTTTTGCTGGGTAAGTAGTCCTGGGTTGGCATCTACAGTGTCCTTAACAGAGAATCTTTGCTCCATTCGTTCTATTGCTTTCATAGGTTTGGCGAGAAGTCAGTGTGTTCTGATGGGTTTCCCTTATGTATGTCGCTTGTTTTTCTTTTGGGCTTCAGATTTTGATCTTGTTGTTGGGCATCTAGTCATTTTTTTTTTTTTTTTTTTTTTTTTTTTTTTTTTTTTGCTTGTCTGTTTTGAGTTGTATGTGCTTCTTTATTTGTATGGGTTTGTCTTTTCAGTTTGGGGGGAATTTTTCATCTATTATCTGTTGAAATCTGGTCATAGTTTCTTGAATTCTTCTCCTTCCTCTATCCTATGATGTGGAGGTTTGATCTTTTCATAGTGTCCCATTTTCTGGTTGTTCCACTTTTGTGTTTTTTATTTTTATATCTTTATTTTGACTGTGCATTCTAATTGGACTGTTTATCTCCATGTCTGATATTCTTTTTTCTGGCTTCCTCCATTCTACGTCTGAGGCTTTTTTCTTTTCTTTTCTTTTTTTTTTTTTTTTTTTTTTTTTTTTTTTTTTTGCGTTTCATCAAATCCTGTGTTTTCTTTAGTACATCCATTTTCCTTTTGGCTTCTCAATCTCTTTTTGGTTGCTCTCTCATCTCTTCTTGGTGCTTTCCTTCTTCGTTGTGGTTGGCTTCCTTTTTCAGATGTTTCTTGCCTATGTCCTAGAGTTTGTGTGTTTTTTTTCTCCCTCTAGTTCTTTTGGAGTTTTCATCCTGTTTCCGTATTCTTTCCGAAGTTTGTCATTGATAGTCACCTCGTAGGTCTTTTTGAGTCTTTCATTCTCCTCTCTTTAGTTCTCATGATTCCTTCTTATTTTCTTTAATTTCTCTGCGTATCTCGGCAATTATTCCTCTATGTCCTGTTCCTGGGTCTCCTCCCAGGGGACCCCATTGTGGCTAATCTCCTCAGGTGTGGGGGTAGGCTCTGGTGTGCGGATATTCCTGTGCCTTTCCCATGTTGTCCCTATCTCGTGTTCCTGGATGTGGATTTCCCTTTTGTGGTTTCAGTCACAAACACTTTTCACTATATTAGGGTGGTTTTGCTTGTCTCTTCTCTTCATCTTTTTTTTTTTTTACTTTTTTTTTTTTTTTTATGTTTTTTTTTTTTTTTTTTTTTTTTTTTTTTTTTTTATCAGTTTTGTTTTATATGCTGTTGGAAAAGCCTACAGGTTAGTCTTCTCTTTCTGTCTCTGAACGGTTCCAGAAAGGACAGTCCCACTTTGGATATCTTAGCAATCACTTGGCGGGGGACACGGGGGTGGGGGGATATTGTGCCGATACTAGCCCGCCGCCCCCTCTGGGCCAGGGCGACCTCGAGACGGGTTCAGAGCGGAACCCCTCCCAGCTGCCCCCCCGACAGAGCCCGCCTAGAGCTGTTATCGAACTGTGTCTGCCTGCCCTGGCGCGTTATGGCGTTCCCCTGCGACCCACCCGGTTCCTGCCCACACGGCGAGCAAGACTGCACAGAGGAACACCACATAGCAATGGTCAAATTAGGAGTCCTTTATTAGGTAACTAGCAAGCTGGCATTCAGAGAGGGGGCTAAAGCCCCAAAGAACTCTCAACCTCAAGGAGAAGCAGGAGGGTTTAAAAGTTTAAAACCACAATTACATCATTCCAGAGGCAAAGCCAATAACCAAGTTAACAGATACATAGTTACCAGACAAGGGGCAGGTCAGTTAACAAAGAGGATTTCAATTAATAAATAGTTTGGGTTAGGAAGAAACAAGTTTCCAAGAATGCAAAAATAATGGGCTCCATAGAGATGCAGGTATTGCTGGGAGGGAGGACGTGCTATCTAGACATGCTACATGGCACTACCTATTAGTGTCTAAGGATTTTAGAAACAATGTATTCCCTGAAACTGCCTGCATGAGTCATTCTGCCTGCCTGGCACAGGGAATGGTTGGGCAAAAATACAGGGAAAAGCAAAGGTCAGCAAAGCACAATGGAGTTTTTCCATGTTAGTACTGAACTGAGGTCCAGCTCTGGCAAATGGCAGGGGTAGAACATAAATCCATGTCTGTATGTACCCACGATCTGTCTGTACATTTGCATGTCTGAAACCCTGCCTCTACCCTGTAGAGCCTAATCAGAAAACCTGTAACACATTTCTATGTGGAAGAAACAAAAAGACTAGAATATAATAAGGATGTATAAGGGAAATCACCACTGAGTATGGGCTCGGCTTTTGGATACAAACCCACTGAGTCCACTTCCTGGCACATAAGTCCTTGGTGTCCTACCTCTCAATACAAGTGTCCTACAACCAAAAGAAATTTAAGTCTAGACATGAAGTTATTAATGGACCAAAACCCACAGACTTTGTCAATAGCAGAGTTGGAACTGAATCCCTGTGTTGGTTTTCAGTTCTGTGTTCCTCCCATTACAGCAGTTATTTAGCTTTGTTGAGTTTAGTCACACAAATTAATCAGCTGACTTGACTCTGGATATTGGTCATCATCCATATTAACGCCATCAAAAGATATCGAAGGATGAAAATGTGCCAATGTTTAGGATGTTAAATGTAGTCAAGGTTTTAAGGAAGATTCAAAGGAATTTTCCAAATATTTTAGTACAATTTATGGAAATTAGCTACTGAATGTTTGCCCTCCCTCTCCCCTTCCTCGCCAAATTCTTTTGTTGAAATACAAACCACCAATGTGTTGACATGAGGAGGTGGTATATTAAAGGTCAGAGGTCACAAGGGTTAAGCCCTTGTAAGTGGGGTTAGTACACTTACAAGAGAGAACCAGAGAGTTCCTTAGCTTTCCTTCTGCCACATAAGGGTACAAGCTGCTAGCAGTCAGTGTCTGAGATGTAGGTCCTCAGACGTAGGTCCTTGGATGTAGGTCCTCAGCCAGAACCTGACGAGCCTCCACAACTGTGAAAAATAAAGTCCTATGGTTTGTATGGGGATTTTTTTTTACTGTTTTTTTATTTATTTATTTCTGTATGAGTATGAATGTACTGTCTGCATGTAGGTCTGTGCACCCGTGTCGTGTAATGCCGCGGAGGTCAGAAGAGGTTGTCAGATTCCCCTGGAACTGGAGTTCTCCAGGAATTGGAGTTTCAGATTGTTCTCGGCTGCCATGTGGGTGCTGGGGATCAAACCCGGGTCCTCTGTAAGAGTGGTTGGTGCTCTTAACTGCTAGGCCATCTCTCCAGCCCCTGTATGGAGATTTTTTACAGCAGCTTTAACATGACTAAGATAAAGTTCACNAGTTTTACGTGCACCACCCTCACTGGACTCTGTGCTTCCCCGAGGCACTCAGAGGGGCAGCTCTCTACAATCTCTACCACACTTCCATTAATATTATTTTCCTTTTCAAGGAGCTAGTTGTTCGAGAGAAGTCATGAACTTGACTCAAGATCATACAATTCAGGAAGATAGGCTTTTGGTAGCATAGAAGATGAAAGCTATCCAAAAATCTTGAAGACTACTTTGGGGTAGAAAACTTAAACAATCAGTTCAAGAACTCCATGATATTGTCTTGTATCCTACAAACTCTGTGGCTACCAAGATCGCCAGACACAGTGAAGACCAATTTCAAACTGAACTTAAAAGAAATTATCCTCAACTTCACAAGGTTTGAGATATTTGTTGGCAGACATTCAATTTTTTGGCTTTCATTTGACAAATAAGAGTTGGATCCAATCACAATGGATAATGAAGTTTTAGGTCTGAGAGATGGTTCAGCTAGTGAATTGCTTGCTCTGCATACATAGGGAGCTGAGTTTGAATCCTTAGCTTCCATGTAAAATGCCTAGGCACACAATCTGAGCTGGGACTGTGGGGAGGTGTGCTAGCTCATCTTCAGGAAACTTGCCCTGGGGAAGGGCCTGCACAGAGGGTGTGCTGTTGACAGATGCCTAGGGCACACAATCTGAGCTGGGACTGTGGGGAGGTGTGCTAGCTCGGCTTCAGGAAACCTGCCCTCGGGAAGGGCCTGCACAGAGGGTGTGCTGTTGACAGCTGCCTAGGGCACACAATCTGAGCTGGGACTGTGGGGAGGTGAGCTAGCTAGGCTTCAGGAAACCTGCCCTGGGGAAGGGCCTGCACAGAGGGTGTGCTGTTGAAGCTGCCTAGGGCACACAATCTGAGCTGGGACTGTGCAGAGTGGGGGTTTACCTGGCTCCAGGATGTCCTGGAGGCTGGGACTGAGTGATGAGGCTAGGGGTTGGGATGATGAGGCAAGGCTTGATCCTGTGCTGCTCTAGTGCCCTGACCCTGGATCATGTGCCTTGGATGCGATGGTACCTCTGCATCCAGTGGGGGCCAGCCTTGGTTGGGGTCTGCCAGAGCTGGGCCAGAGGGATAGAGCACAGCCTATGTGAGAGCTGCTCTGAGGGTAGAGCCCGAGGGGTTAAGGTAGGTCATTTGTTCAGACTAGGAGGGGTCCAGCCGGGACCAGAGCAGAGGGAAACGCGACCCTGCTCACCCGAGCGCGGTCCCTCTGGGCCGGGGACCCCGTAGACGGGTTCACAGCGAGACCCTCTCCCAGCTGCCCCCCGCCAGACCCCGCCTAGAGCTGTAGAACTGTGTACCTGCTGCCCTGGCGCGTTATGGCGTCTCCCCCCTTCTCCTTCTTTATACACTCTCCTCCTCTAGTTTCTATCATCACCTAATCCTTCTATGTTTTTTTCTTATTTTTCTTGTCTTTTTATTTCCACTAACCCACAATAATTAATACATTAGCACACATAGTATTACCAGTGTCCTTTTACTCCAAAAAATAATTGGTTCTTAAGGGATCTTTTTTTGTAGTTGACTGTTGCTCTATTTAATTGACTACAGAGTATCTACTCCTGATAGTGATTGTTGTTGCAGACAATATTCTGCTTTCAGGGAGGAATCAACGCTATAATAGAGCCTGTCTCTGAATACCAGTCTAAGAGAGAAAAATAGTTCAGTTCTACTACTACAACATAATCCTTCCTGAACATTGCAAACACTTCTACTGAAAGAATAAAGATGACTAAAATAAAAATGAAATCCAACCAACAATCTAACTCTCCTCCAAAAACTACAAATCCCAGAACAAAAGTCCCAATGAGAGTGGCTTAGGTGAAATTCCAGGCAAAACATTCAAAAGAATGATTGCAAGAATATTCAAAGAAATCAAAGAAAACACAAATAAATTCCTGAATGAATTCCAAGAGAACACAAGGTAATTGATGAATGACTTTAGAAAACCAATACAGAATATGAAGATAGGATTTAATAAAGAACCAGCACTATTAGATGAAAGCAAAACTGAAATGGTAGAAATGAAAAATATAGTAAATAAAATAAAAAGCTCAGTGGAAGCCTTTACCAATAAAAGGTATCATGGGGAAGGAAGATAGACTATCAGGCCTTGAAAATAAGGTAGAAGATTTGGAACATTTAGTCAAAGATAGTGATAAATTAATTTTAAAAAAACCTTCCAATAAAACATGCAGTATCTTTGAGACATCATGAAAAGACCATACATATGAATTATGAGCATAGAAGAAGAAATAGAATTCCAGGACAGGAACATAAAAATATTTTCAATACAATAATCGAAGAAATGTTTCCCAATATGGGGAAACATGAAAAGGCATGCCCATCAAAATAACAGCAGATTTCCCAACACAAACTTTAAAAGCCAGAAGAGGTTGGTATGATGTCTTCCAAATTCTAAGAGACCATAACTGCCAACCCAGATTAATATACCCAGCAAAACTCTCTGTACTGATCGATGGGGGGAAAAAGCATTCCATATGTTAAGACATGAAGCAAATCTCAAAAAATCCAGGGAAATTGAAATAACTTCTTGTAGTCTATCTGACCACAATGAATAAATCTAGAAATCAACAAGATAAACTGCAGAAAGTACACAAACTCATGGAAATTAAACATTAGATAAATGCAGGAAATCAAAATCAAAAAATCCTTATACCAAGTGAAAATGAAACGATGAAATACCAAAATCTATAAGATAGCAATGAAAACAATCCTAACAGGGACTTTTGGGTCTAAAAACCCTTACATTAAAAACTCAGAGATGACAAAGCACAAGACCAGTGTGCACCCCGCTGGGCAAGCAGACTTCACCCATGTCCTGCAGAATACCAACTTGCAAAGGAACATGTGAGGGCAGCCTTCCTGGGGACTTTGTGCACCCCTGTGCCCCGTAGAGGCCTGGTATCACCCGGGACACTCCAACCTCCCAGCTCCAGCGTGCTATGGGGGCAGAGTTACCTGTGTTCCACAGAGCACAAGACCAGCATGTGCCCTGCTGGGCGAGCAGACTTCACCCGTGTCCTGCAGAACACCAACCAGCAGAAGACCAGCCTAGGGAAGTGGTGGTGCAGAGGATCTAGCTGTGCAGCCAACATTGATACATCAGAACCCAAAGAAACAAATATACAAACTAATCCACATGCTAAAGACACACACACACACACACACACACACACAAAACCAACATGGGAAAAGCTCATAATAAATCCACACTGAACTCTACCAACCCTACAGAAGACTCCAACAATGATATCTCCCTGGAAGGAAACCAAGACATGGACTTTAGAAAAACAATCATGGGCATATTCAAACAAATTAGAGAACTAAGGGAAAAGAATGAAAAACTCAAGAAGTACCAGGAGGGTGATAATGATAATCATTGGAAAGAACTAAGGGGGCAGCTTGAAAAACTCAAGAAGGACCTAGAGGGAGAAAATGACAAACGTTGGAAAGAACTGAAAGGAGAAAATGACAAACTCCAGAAGGAAGTGTAAATGCTGAAAAGATCTGAAGCTGAAAGGGAAAAAGAAAGTGACCAATGAACCAAGGACCTACAAGATGAGAATGGCTCAAGAAGGAAGTGGAAACACTAAAGAAATCACAGGAGGAAATGAAAAAGGAAATTGAACATTTATCCAATCAACAGGAAAGGTTGGGAAAAAGCCTCAGAAGCAGAATGGAAGAAGCAGAAAAAAGAATATCAGAAACACAGGATAACATGGTCCAACTAGAATGCTCAAGTAAAGATTATGAAAAATTTTTTTAAAACACAAGAGTGGAACAACCAAGAAATGTGGGACACTATGAAAAAAGCCAAACCTCTGCATCATAGGGATAACGGAAGGAGAAGAATCCCAAGACAACACTATTGACCAGATCCTCAACAGAATAATAGAAGAAAATTTCCCCAAACTGAAAAAAGACAAACCCATACAAATATGAGAAGCACATAGAACACCAAACAGACAAGACCAGAAAAGAAATTCCCCATGCCATATAATTGTTAAAATACTAGATGCTCAAAACAACAACAAAATACTGAAAGCCACAAAAGAAAAACAATAAGTTACATATAAGGGGAAACCCATCAGAATCACAGCTGACTTCTCAGCACAAACTATGAAAGCTAGAAGGATGTGGACCAAAGTATTCCCTGTACTAAATGACTTTAGATGCCAACCCAGACTACTATACCCAGCAAAAATGTCAATCATAGTTGAAGGAGAAAGAAGAATCTTTCATGACATGAACAAGATGAAAGAATACATGCCTAAGAAACCAACACTTCAGAAAATCCTCGAAGCAATCCAAAGAACAGAGGAAAGTAGCAACTATCCCCTAAGCAATTAAAGAGAGAAAGCAACAAAATCACAACAGAGTAAATATAAACCTAGACCAAGAATGCAAACCAAAAATAAGGTAAAAAGAAGCAACACACATCTCTCTCAATAATAACCTTAATTAATAGTGGTCTAAACTCCCCAATCAAAAGGCATAGACTGGGAGAATGGATTAGGAAAGTAAACCCTTCTATATGCTGTCTACAAGAAACTCATCTCACCCTCAAGGACAGACACCACCTTAGAATGAAAGGATGGAAAAAAGTATTCCAAGCAATTGGTACCAAGAAACAAGCTGGAATGGCTATTCTAATATCAGACAGAATAGATCTCAAAGTTAAATTAATCAGAAGAGACAAAAAGAGCCATTACATCCTAATCAAAGGAACAATGAACCATGAAGACTTCACAATCCTAAATGTCTATGCACCAAACTCTGGTGCACCAAACTTTATAAACACAACTTTGCAGGACCTCAAGACACAGATCAATCCTAACACACTAATAGTGGGAGACTTCAACACCACACTAAGCCCTTTGGATAGAGCAACAGAACAAAAAAATAAACAAAGAAACATCAGAATTGAACAATACAATACACCAAATGGACCTCAGAGACATCTACAGAGTATTCCACCCAAATACCGGAGAATATACTTTCTACTCAGCACCTCATGGAACATTCTCCAAAATTGACCACATACTGGGGCACAAAAGGAAGGAATCTCAATAAATACAAAAGGATAGAAATTATTCCATGCATTCTATCAGACCACAGTGCAATAAATCTCAAGATGAACCCCAGAATAAGCCCAACTAGCTACAAGAACACATGGAGACTAAACAACACAATCCTGAACAATGAATGGGTCAGGGAAGAAATAAAGACTGAAATAAAAGTATTCATGGAACTGAATGAAAAAGAGAATACAACACAACAAAACCTGTGGGATACTTTAAAGGCAGTCTTGAGAAGGAAATTTATAGCCCTAAGTGCCCACATCAAAAAAACAGAAATGGAACAAATAAAAGATGACACTGCAGCTAAAAACACTTGAGAGACAACAACAAATGAACCCTAAACCCAACAGACAGGAAGAAATAACAAAAATCAGAGCAGAAATCAATAAAATAGAAACAAAGAAAACAATACATAAAATCAATGAATCCAAAAGCTTGTTCTTTGAAAACATAAACAAAATAGACAGGCCTCTATCCCAGTTAATCAAAAAAAAAGAGAGACAGCAACTCCAAATCAATAGTATTAGTGATGAAAGGGGAAACATAACAACAGACAAAGAAAAAATCTATACTCCACTAAACTTGAAAACCTAAGATAAATGGATGAATATCTGAAATCCTGGGAACCAACAAAACTTGACCAAGAAGAGATTGACAGTTTAAATAGACCCATAATATTAGAGGAAATTGAAAATGTAATTTAAAACCTCCCAACAAAAAAAAGCCCTGGTCCAGATGGTTTCACGGCAGAATTCTATAAAACATTTAAAGAGGTCTTACAACCATTGCTACTCAAACTGTTTAGAAGGATACAAACAGAGGGAATTCTCCCAAACTCCTTCTATGAAGCCAGCGTCACTCTAATACCAAAGCCAGGCAAAGACGCAAGCAAAAAAGAAAGCTATAGACCCATCTCACTAACGAATATAGATGCAAAAATTCTCAACAAAGTATTTGCAAATCGCATACAGAACCACATCATAAAGATCATCCATCATGATCAAGTTGGATTCATACCAGAGATGCAGGGATGGTTCAACATATGTAAATCAATAAATACCATAAAGCACATAAATAGACTGAAAGACAAAAACCACACAATCATCTCAATTGATGCAGAAAAAGCCTTTGACAAGATCCAGCATCCCTTCATGTTTAAAGTCCTAGAGGGAATAAGACTGAAAGTAACATTCCTCAACATGATCAAAGCCATGTATGGCAAATCCACTGACAACATCATCCTAAATGGAGAAAAATAATGGAACAATTTCCCTTAAAGGTGGGAACAGGGCAAGGCTGCCCCCTATCCCCACTCCTCTTCAACATAGTGCTCGAAACACTTGCTAGGACAATAAGACAAGAGAAGGAAATTAAAGGAGTATTAATCGGAAAAGAAGAAGTTAAGCTATCACTTTTTGCAGATGATATGATAGTTTACCTAAGGAATGCTAAAAACTCCACCAGAAAACTTCTAGAAACGATTAAGAGTTTTAGTAAAGTGTCGGTCTACAAAATCAATCTAGAAAAGTCAGTAGCCTTTCTTTACACCAACAATAAACATGTGGAGAAGGAATACAAGGAGACCTTCCCACTCACAATAGCCTCAAAAATAATAAGATACCTGGGAACAAACCTAACCAAAAATACGAAAGATCTCTACAACAAAAATTTTAAACCCCTGAAGAAGGAAATTGAAAATGACATCAAAAGATGGAAGGACCTTCATGCTCATGGACCAGGAAAATTAATATAGTAAAAATGTCCATTTTACCCAAACTGATATACAGCTTCAACGCAAACCTAATCAAAATCCCTATGAGCTTCTTCACAGACTTGGAAAAAAATTGTCAAATTCATATGGAAAAACAAAAGACCCCGAATAGCTAAAGCAACCCTGAATGGAAAATGCAATACAGGGGGGATTGCCCTACTAGACTTCAAAATATATTATGGGGCCATAGTCATAAAGACAGCCTGGTACTGGCACAAAAACAGACCAGTCGACCAATGGAACAAAATTGAAGATCCAAATTTGAGCTCATAAAATTTCAGCCACCTCACATTTGACAAAGGGGCAAAAAACCCTCAGTGGAGGAAGGACAGCATCTTCAGCAAATGGTGCTGGCAAAATTGGATCACCATCTGTAGAAGAACAAAATTAAACCCCTACCTCTCACCCTGTATAAAAATAAACTCCAAGTGGATAAAAGATCTCAATGTGAAGCCTGAAACCCTGAAGGTGATAAAAGAAAAAGTTGGCAACAATCTACAAGACTTAGGTGTAGGAGGAGACTTTCTAAACCAGACAGCAGCTGCACGAGAAGTGAGGTCAACAGTTGACAAGTGGGACCTCATAAAACTCAAAAGCTTCTGTACAGCGAAAGAAACAATGAAGGAGGTGAAGAGAAAACCCACAGTGTAGGAAGAAATGTTTACCAGCAAAACATCTGACAGAGCTTTAACATCAAGAATATATAAACTATTCAAAAAACAAAGAAGTAAGAAGGCAAATGACCTACTCAAAAGATGGAGTAAAGAGCTGAACAGAGTCTTCACCAGCGAGGAATTAAAGATGGCTGAGAAACATCTTTAAAAGTGTTCATCTTCATTAATAATTAAGGAAATGCAAATTAAAACTACTCTCAGATATCGTCTCACTCCAGTACGGCTAGGTAAGATCAAGAAAACAAAAGACAACAGATGCTGGAGGGATTGTGGGGAAAGAGGAACACTCATCAACTGCTGATGGGAATGTAAACTTGTACAACATGTGGAGAACCCTTCAAAGACTCAGAATGAGCTTACCACCTAACCCAATCATACCACTCCTTGGTATATACCCCAAAGACTCATCCTACTGCAAAAATATATGCACATCCATATGTGCAGCTCTCTTCACAATAGCGAAGAGCTGGAAACAACCCATATGCCCCTCAA
Source organism: Rhizomys pruinosus (assembly GCA_009823505.1). Taxonomy (NCBI): domain Eukaryota; kingdom Metazoa; phylum Chordata; class Mammalia; order Rodentia; family Spalacidae; genus Rhizomys; species Rhizomys pruinosus. The sequence continues at coordinate 629,727 of VZQC01014017.1, read as the reverse complement.
CAGACGAGTGGATCACAAAAATGTGGTACATCTACACAATGGAGTACTATTCAAAGGTAAAGAAGGATGGCATTATGAACTTTGCAAGTAAATGGATGGAGCTTGAAGCTACTATGCTGAGTGAGGTGACACAGTCCCAGAAAGACAAATGGAGAATGGTTTCCCTCATTTGTGGATGCTAACACCAAATCCCCCAGATGAAAGGCAAGCTGAACAACAATATGGTTATATTTTTGTTTATCTGAAAGCAACTATGTTGTTATAATGGGAATCTCTCAATGTGCTCTAGAATCCACCCACCAATTATTTTCAGACTCTGTAATTACTGTATGTGGGTGGAGAGTATGTATCCATGTGGAGGAAAATGTGAATTCCTAAGCATAAAAAAAGACTGAGAGAAAGCTGCAGGACAGTTATGGCAGAATGCATGATCTGGAATGGGGTGGGGTTGGGGGAAGGGATAGGGGAATAAAAAATGATGTATGAAATACATAAAACATCAATAAAAAATGTAAAAAGTTTAATTAAAAAAACTCAGAGATGGGGCTGGAGAAATAGCTCAATGGTTAAAGAGCACTGGCTGCTCTTATAGAAGACCTGGGTTTGATTCCCAGGGATATGATGCCCTCTTCTGATCTCTGCAGGCATTGTATGCCATGGGTGCTCTTACATGCATGTAGGCAGTATACTCATACACATAAAATAAAAATAATTAATAAATAAATTCGGAGAATCCAGGCATGGTGTTGCATTACTTTAATCTCAGCACTGGGGGAATGGGCGGACAGGTAGATCTCAGTGAGTTTGAGGCCAGCCTGGACTGTAAAATTCACTATGCAGTCATTGAAGCCAGCCTGGGCTATGTAGTTAGTCCCTGAGTCCCTGTATCAGAAAAAGAAGAAGAAGAAGAAGAAGAAGAAGAAGAAGAAGAAGAAGAAGAAGAAGAAGAAGAAGAAGAAGAAGAAGGAGGAGGAGGAGGAGGAGGAGGAGGAGGAGGAGGAGGAGGAGGAGGAGGAGGAAGAGGAAGAATTGGGAAAAATCAAAGAATCAGAGAGATCGCAAATAAATAACTCAATGATAGACCTTGGGCCTTGAAAAACAAAAACAAGCCAAACTTAAAAGCACTAGATGGAAAGAAATAAGATCAGGGCAGAAAATAATTAAGTAGAAGTGAAGAAAAACAATATAAAGAATTAATGAAGAGAGTTGGTCCTCTTACCCAAAGAGTCTAAAAAAAAAACAGAGACAGACCCAAGTTAATAAAATTAGAAATAAATAAAAAGGGAGACATTGTGGACCTGGAGAGCTGGCTCAGTGGTTAAGAGCACTCTTTCTAGGACTGGGTTCAATTCCCAGCACCCAAATGACAGCTAACAACCATTTGTAAGTCCAGTTCAGGGGATCTGACCCCCTCTTCTGATGTTCATGGGCACTGCACAACATGGATGTGCTTACATACATGCAAACAATACACTCATACATATAAAATAAAAATAAAAATTTTTTGAGAATTTTTTTATTATGTGTATGAATGTACTGTCTGCATGTCGCTTTGTGCACTCATGTCATGCAATGCCGTGGAAGTCAGAAGAGAGTGTCAGATTCCCTTGGAACTGGAGTTAAAGACAGAATTGTTTTTTTAAAGGGGGACATTACAACAAATACCAATGAGATTCAGAAAATCGTAAGGATGTGTCTTAAAATGTATATTCCATTAAATTAGAAAATCTGAAACAGATACATTTATAGATGCATATGATCGACCAAAATTTAAACAAGATGGAATAAGTAGGTTAAATATATCTAAATAAACAATGAGATTGAAGCAGCAATATTTTTATTTTTATTTTTTTAATTTTTTTATTTTATTTATTTCTGTATGTGTATGAATGTACTGTCTGCATGCAGGTCTGTGCACCCGTGTCTTGCAATGCCGCGGAGGTCAGAAGAGGGTCTCGGATTCCCCTGGAGCTGGAGTTCTCCTGGAATTGGAGTTTCAGACGGGTCTCAGCCGCCATGTGGGTGCCGGGGACCGAACCCGGGTCCTCTCTAAGAGCAGTCGGTGCTCTTAACCGCTAGGCCATCTCTCCAGCCCCAGCAATATTTTTAATCTCAACTAAAAGAAATCATTGGATTCAGTGCAAAATTCTACCAGACCTTTACTGAACTAAAACCAAATCATTCCATGAAATAAAATAAGAAGGAGTGCTTAAAACTATTTCCACAAAGACAGGATTACCCAGTTCCAAAGCAGAAGAGAAACAAATACAGAATAATCTCCCTTACCAACATAAATGCAAAAAACTCCCCATAAAATGCTTGTAAACTGAATTTGAAAGCACATCAAAAAAAAAAAAAAAAGAAAAAAAGTCATTCACCATGATCAAGTTGCTTCATTCCAGATTCAGGGATGGTAAAACATGTAAATTAATGAATGTAAAATATCACATAATTGAACTCAAGGATAGAAATCACACGTTCATCTCAATAGATTCAGAAAAAGCCTTTGACAAAATCCAACATTTCTCTTTATGATTAAAACTCTAAAAGTCTATGAATAGAGGAGCATAGCTCAACGTAAAGAAGGCTATAAACAGCAAACGTATAGCCAACATCTTGCTAAATGGAGGAAAATTAAAAGCATTTCCACTAAGATGAGGAACAAGACAAGAATGTCCACTCTTTATACTACTACTCAACATAGTACTTGAACTGTTAGCTAGAGGAACACAAGAGAAGGAAATGAAAGGGATACCAAGAAAAAAGGAAGAAATCCAAGTATTCATATTTTCAGATGATCTGCGTCTATACATGAGCCTTTAAAGACTCTACCATAAAACTCCTAGAGCCGATAATCACTTTACAAAATGTGTAAGGATACAAAACTAATATTCAAAACTAGTAGCCTCCCTATATAACAATGACCAACATACTGAAAAAGAAATCTAGGAAATAATCCCATTCACTTCAAAAACCAATACCTTGAAACAAAACAAAACAAGGAAGCGAAAGACCATTAAAATGAAAACTTTAAAATATTCAAATTGAAGACACTAGATGATAGACTTCCTATGGTTATGGGTTTTTCTAGAAGAACTAACGTTGTAAAAATGTTTCCTTCTAGGTGCCGCAAAGGTTTTAATATGAGAGACTTTCTTGCCCCCCCCATAGAACAAGAAGAAATATGATGATGATGAGGCCGTTCTCCAACTGTAAATTGGAGCCAACTGTTATAGAGGAATCTCTTATAAAACCAGTAAAACTGCCTTCTTTAATTGACTAATAGACATAGGAACTGTGAAAAGAATTATTCTCTATTCAGAACCAAATAAAGTGCTAAAGTCTCCTTAAGCTATGCACTTAAGCAAAATATATTAATACAGGAGCTCTGACATCAGCAATAGATTATTCTATCAAGGAGATGTTGGCCAGGAGATCCAAGCCCCCACAAAAGGTAAAGGCTCCTTGCCTCTAAACTGGGATATCTGCAAGAGAGGCGATAAAGCCCTGCTGTCGAAGTCCTGATGTAAACATGGGAAAGATGTATTGAGACCACACTTGCAAGTGTACAGATGGTCTCTGGAATACCTGAGAGTGTTACCAAAGGCCACTAAACCAATAAAGCAAATATAGGTCTCCTTGAGTCAAGCAAGACTCCTCCGTCAGCACCAGCTACACCTCACCTGCCTGGAAATACTGTGCAGCAGTGGCAGCCATATGCCTGTATATCCCAAATCTAATTGGCTATTAGCTCTCTCCTTGGAGGAATAACCCATGGCTGATGCCACAAGCTTACATCCTCTAATGGTTAGGAGATGTTATAAGCCACAGTAAGACCCTGTCATATTTAACAGAAAAAAATGTAATTCATGGATTAACATACCATCCAAACATCTGTGTCTATACCAAAGTAACCTACCATAACAATTAGTACTGTTTAAATACCTATATATCTAATTGCTTGTGCTTCATTAGTAGGATCGAAAGGTTATTCCTGGACAAACTGTCAGCCCATGAAAGGAAACAGCCAGAATTGACCAGAGTCCAAGACAACAGCTCCAGAGAAAGTAGACTGTTTTGCTTCTCATCCACCTGTGCCCCTTTTCTAAGCCTAGGGAACAATCTGCGGAAGAGGGGGCGTGGTAGAATGTAAGGGCTGCGATTGGGGTGAATGGTGAAACTACAGCAATATAGTCTGGACACTCATTTGATCAACTTGATTGAACATACCAGCCCCCCCCCGCTGGATGGTGGGACCCATGGGCTGTGTGGGTTTGGGCACGACTGCTTGCAAATTGGTTTTACATGAAGGATTCTTGCACTCATAAATTATTACTTAATGTTAAAACTGAAAAAAAAAACTGAGAGAAAGATGCAGGACAGTTATGGCAGAATGCATGATCTGGGATGGGGTGGGGTGGGGTGGGGGGAAGGGAAAGGGAAATATGCCTGAACTGATTTGGAAAATGATGCATGAAATACACAAAGCATCAATAAAAAATGAAGAAAAAAAACCCTGTCCTACCTACCAAAAGCAATCTTCACATTCAATGCAATCACAATCAAATCCCAGGATCATTCTTCACAGAACTACAAAAATGATTTTAAAATTCATATGGAAGTAGATAGAGAAAGCAATCCTTACCAAAAAGAATAATGGTGGAGATATCAACATACCTGACTTCGAATTATACCAATTTAAGAGATTATTCTTTAAAAAAAAATAAAACATGGTACTGACACCAAAAAGAAAAATAACTGGATTAATGAAACAGCATAAATAGCCCAGATATAAAGTCATAGAGCTGCAGGCACCAGGTTTTTCACAAAGATTCCAAATATATACATTGGAGAAAAGACAGCCTCTTCAGTAAATGGTCCTAGGGAAACTAGATTTCTATGGGTAAAAGAATGGGACTTTATCTCTCCCACTGTACAAAAGTCTAAGACCTTAACATGAGATCCAAAACTCTGAACTGACAGAGGGAAAAATGGGGAAAATACTTCAAGATAAAGGCATAGGAAAAATGCTCATAACGGGACCCTAGTTTCCCAGGAAATGAAGCCAACAATCAACAAATGGAAGATTATAAATTTAAACTCTACAACAGAGGAAACAGCTAATTGAGTGAAGAAACAACCTACAGAATGGAGGAAAATCTTTGCCAGCTAGACATCTGGCAGAGGATTAATAGCTACAATGTATGAAAAAATAAAAATGCTAACCAAGGAAAAAAAAAACAATCAAAAAATTGGACTAAAAGCTGAACAAGGAATTTTTCAAAAGAAAAAATACGGATAAAAAATATTCATTTTCAAAATATTCATCAGCTATCAGAAAAATGCAAATTAAAACTACCTTGAGATTCTATGTCACCCCAGCTAGAATGTCTATCATCAAGAAAAAAAATGAGTGCTTGAAGAAATAGCTTAGTGGTTAAGAGCTGGTGCTCTTACAGATGTCCCTAGTTCAGTCCCCAGCACCCATATATCAGCTAACAACTATCTGTAACTCCAATTCCAGGGGATCTTATACCCTCTTCTGACCTCTTCAGACTTTGAATGCACATGGTACACTTGCATGCATGCAGACAAAACACTTACACACATAAAAAAGAAATAAAAAGATCAAAAAGGAAGATCAATGGCAAATGCTGGTGAAAACGCAGAGAACAGGGATCCCTTATTCATTGTTGGTGACAGTAAACAAGAAGCCACTATGGAAATCAGTGTAGAGGTCTCTCAAAAAATTAAAACTAGAACTCTCATTTGACTCACCTGTAACACCTTTGGGCATATACTCAAGGACCTCTATAGCCTACCACAGAGAAACTTATACATCCATATTTATTGATGTTTTATTCACAATAGCAAGGAAATGAAATCAAACTAGATGTCCATCAACTAGTGAATGGATAATCAAAATGTAGTACATATACCAGTGGAATTTTATTTAACTGTAAAGAAAAATGAAATTTGTAAGAATATGAATAGAACTCCAAAATACATTAAGGAAAGTAACCCAGGCTCAGAATGACAAACACCCCATCTTCTCTCTCCTATGCAGATCCTAGCTTCTAATTTTTAGGTATATACATTTATGTAAGAAAGAGTATGTTTAGAGGCCAGGAAACTAGAAAAAGACCCACAAGAGGGAAAAGCTTTAAGAGTGGTGGAGAGTAGGAAAACTTATGTGATATGAAAATGGAAGGCAACATACTGGGAATGGAAAGGTGTAAGTGAGGAGGGATAGAGAGATATGGGGTAGTTCAATCAAAACAATATATATATATGAAAAAAAAAGTCAGGAAACTTGACACTTGGCAAGCTAGCCAAAAAAAAAATTTTTAAGAGTTTTGATGGATGTGATGGGGCACACGTTTAATCTCAGCACTCAGGAGACAGAGGCAGGTGTATCTCTGTGAGTCAAGGCCAGCCTGGTCTACAGAGCAAATTCCAGGACAGCTGGGGCTACAGGGAGACCCTGTCTCGAAAAGACGAAATAAATAAATAAATAAATAAATAAATAAATAAATAAATAAAATATAAAATATAGTGACCCACTTCATCTCTTCTGATTAGTTTTAATTTGGAGTCTATTTTGTCTGATATTATAATAGCAACTCCTACTTGCTTTTTAGTATCATTTGCTTGGATTTTTTTCCATGCTTTCTCCTTAATATAGTCAGTCCTTAAAGGTGAGATGGGTTTCTTGTAGACAACAAAAAGATGGATTTCATTTCTTTTTTTAACTTATTTATTTATATTTTTTATCAAATCTAGACCTGTGTCCCCCCATCCCCCACCGCACCAGAGCTCATGCATTCTGCCAAACATGCTTTTCATCTCTTTCTCAGGCTTTCTCCATATTCTCCATGTGGAAGTTGAATGATTTTAGCAGAAGTTCACTGTTTCAGTCAGTTCTTTGATGCAGTCTTTTCTGTTGTTGTTGTTGTTGTTATTGTTGTTGTTGTTGTTGTTGTTTCCAGTATGCATCACTCCCAACTGCTTTGGACAAAAGCTCAAGGGGCCATGCACAAGAAATACTTACAACTAGGTAATTGGCACTAGCTTCCACAGATGAGGGATACCATTTGTCGTTTGTTTTTCTGGGACTGTGTTACTTCACTCAGCATGATGTCCTCTAGCTCCAGCCATTTTCCTGCAAAGCTCGTGATGCCGTCTTTCTTTACTGCTGCATAGAACTCCATTGTGTAGATGTACCACATTTTCTCTATCCACTCATCACTTGAGGGGCATTTGGGTTGGTTCCAGCTCCTTGCTATTGTGAAGAGAGCTGAAATAAACATGGCCGTGCATGGGGTGGGGTGAGTCTTGAGGGTACATACCTAGGAGTGGTATGGCTGGGTTGGGTGGTAAGTTCATTCCAAGTCTTCCAAGGGTTCTCCACACTGCTTTCCATAGTGGCTGCACGAGTTTACATTCCCACCAGCAGTGGATGAGTGTTCCCCTTTCCCCACAACCTCTCCAGCACTTGGTATCATTTGTTTTCTTGATCCTAGCCAGTCTTATTGGAGTAAGATGATATCTTAAAGTGGTTTTGATTTGCATTTCCTTAATGCTAAAGGCGTGAATTGTTGTTGACTTAATACTAGTTAATTATTTAATCCACTTGTCTTTGGCCTTAATTGGTCTTTTGTGGCTATGGGGTAGTTATTCTCCCAGCGTGTAAAAGGTGGATTTGTGTAAGATATTGAGATCTGAGCTTCTCCTGAGACCGCTGAAGCGCAGGTACTCGGGGCAGCTAAAGGCCCACCCCACCCAACTGGGATTTATGGAAAGGATCTGAAGGAGGCAAGCAAAGGCAGCCTTCAAACAGTGAAGGGCATTTAGGGCTCAAATTGGAATACCAGGCAAGGAGAACCCATTGCCAGGAAAACAGTAAGAGAAACATGAAAGAAAGAAACGGGGGCAGGATAGAATCCCTCCACAAGGCTCTACCAACCCCAGATGGAAAGATTCTCAGTGGGATACCCTGCTGGGGATGCGCCCAGGAACAATATTCAAAACACAATTGGGAACTTTTAAAGACACTAGCAAGATTATAAAGAGGCAATCAAAGACTAAGAAAAAGAGAATGAAACGAATAATTCAAGGAGGACTAGATAGAAGATAAAAACAACATTCCTAAAAGAAAGTAGAAAACACTGAAAAGGATTCCCATGGCTAAAAAGATAAGGTAACAAACCAGCAAACCAAAGAGCTACAGGAAAGAGATTGAGAAAGCTCCGAAAAAAAGGTAGAAATACTAAAGAAATCAGAAGGGAAGGGAAAAAGGAAATCAAAGAAAGACACTCGATCGGGAATCGGGAAGAGGAAAGGAGGGGAAAAAAGCCTGTGAAGCAGAATGAAGGAAGCGAAACAAAGATACAAGACTGGAAGACAACACAAAAAACAAGTAAAAATACCTACAATAAAAAAAAAAAGATTAGTGAAAAATTTAAAACAGTACACGAAAAGTGGAACAATGAGGAACTGTGGGACCACTTAGAAAAGATCAAACCTCTGCATTACTAGGAAATAGAGGACGGAGAAGAAATCCGCAAGGAGAATTGTATTGATCAGATTCTTCAATACAGGAAATAATAGATGAAAACTTCCCCAAACTGGAAAAAAGACAAACCACATAAAATAGCAAGAAGCACATAGAACTCAAACAGAACAAGACTAGAAAATAAATTCCCAGCCACAATCGATAGTTGAAATGCTAGAGACACCACTTTGGACAAAACAAAGACAAATTCTTAAATGCACAAGAGAAAAACAAACAAGTGACATATAAGGGAAAGACCTCATCAGAATTTACAACTGATTTCCTCAATGAGAACATGAAAGCAAGAAGAACCTGGAGCAAAGCATTCCCAGTGTTAAAGGACAATGAGATGACAAACCCAGGTTAAAAACAACCCGAGCAAAAGTGTCGATGTATATTGAGGAGAGAAGAAAAGAACCTTCGCGAGTGGACATAAAACAAGCTGAAAGAAAATACATGCTTGGAAACCAACCCTTCAGAAGAAATTAGCTTGAAAGCAAGTCAAAGGACAAGAAGAAGGAGCACACCATCCCCAAGGAAACTAGAACAGGAAATCAATAAAAGCATCAACTGCAGGAAGTAGAAAAACTAAACCCAAACCGCAAATGGATAATAAGGCAAAAGAGGAAGCAACACAAATCCTATCAGTCATAACCTTAACTATTAATGGTATAAATTCCCCAATCAAAAAGACAGACTGGGAGATTGAATTAGGAAACAGAATCCATCGATATGCTGTCTACAAAGAAACACATCTTACCTTCAAGGACAGGCCACCATCTTAAAGTGAAAGGATGGAAAAAAATATTCCAAGCAAATAGATACCAAAAGAAAAGGCATGGTGGTTGCTATTTTAATATCAGACAAAATAAACTTCGAGTAAAAGAAATCAGAAGAGAGAAGAAGGCCATTACATTTTTATCAAAAGGAACAATTCACCATAGAAGATTTCACATTATGAATATATATGCCCCAAACTCTGGTGCACCAAACTTTATAAAAAGAATTCTCCAGGACCACAAATCACTAACCCCAGTACATTCATAGTAGGGGACTTCAATACCCACACTGAGTCCTTTGGATAGGTCAACAGGACAAAGAATAAACAGAGAGATATCTGAACTGAACTGATATGATACACCAAGTGGACCTCATAGACCCCTACCAAATATTCCACCCTAATACCAGAGAATACACTTTCTACTCAGCACCCCACAGAAACATTCTCCAAAATCGACCACATACTGGGACACAGAAGAAACCTCCACAAATACAAAAAGATTAAAATATATTTCATGCATTCTATCAGACCACGTGCAATAAAGCTCAACATCAACACCAGAGATAAGCCCCTACTCCTACAAAAACACATGGAGACTAAAACAACACACTCTTGAATAATGAATGGGTCAAGGAAGAGATAAAAGAAAGAACATAAAAGCATTCCTGGAACTGAATGAAAATGACAAATACAAACACAAGAAAAA
>VZQC01014017.1:595751-619152 GCA_009823505.1 Rhizomys pruinosus | reverse complement strand
TTTTTCTTGTGTTTGTATTTGTATTTCATTCAGTTCCAGCGGAATGCCTTTTATTTCTTTCTTTACTCTCTTCCTTGAACACTACATTATTCAAGAGTGTGCTCTGTTTTAGTCGCCGTGTGTTTTTGTAGGTAGTAGGGCTTATCCGGTGTTGATGTTGAGCTTTATTGCGTCACTGCTGTCTGATAGATGCATGAAATCCTATTTTAATCTTTTGTATTTGTGGAGGTTCTCTTCTGTGTCCCAGTTTGTGGCTCGATTTTGGAGAATGTTCTGTGGGGCTCTGAGTAGAAAGTGTATTTTTTCTCTGGTATAGGGTGGGAATATTCGGTTGAGGGTCTTATTATGTCCATTTGGGTATCATATCAGTTCAGTTCAGATATCTCTTCATGTTTATTCTTTGTCCTGTGACCTACCAAACGGACTCAGTGTGGTATTGAAGTCCCCTACTATGCATATTGTACTGGGGTTAGTGTCTTGTGGTCCTGGAGAATCTGTTTTATAAAGTTTGGTGCAACCAGAGTATGGGGGCATGATATATTCATAACTGTGAAATCTTCTGGATGGTGAATTGTCTTTTGATAAAAATGTCTGACTTCTTGTTCTCTCTTCTGATTTCTTTAACTCGAAGTCTATTTTGTCTGATTACTTAAAATTAGCAACCACCATGCTTTTCTTATTGGTATCCATTGCTTTGGGAATGATTTTTTCCATACTTTCACTTTAAGATGGTAACCTTCCTTGAAGGGTAAGATGTGTTTCTTTGCTGAGACAGCACTATGGATGGGATTCTGTTTCCTATATTCATCTCCCAGTGTCTTTTTGAGTGGAGGTTTATAGCCATTAATAGTTTAAGGTATTGACTGATAGGATTTTGCTTGCTTCCTTTTGCTTATATGCATTTGCGGTTTGGGTTTAGTATTTTTCTACTTCCGGCAGTTATGCTTTATTGATTTCTCTTTTTACTTTCCTGGGGATGGTGTGCTCCTTTCCTCTGTCCTCTTGACTTGCCTTTCAAGCTAATTCTTCTGAGGGTTGGTTTTCCAGACATGTATTTTCTTTCAGCTTGGTTTTCATGTCCACTCGAAGGTTTTTTCTTCTCTCCTTCAATTATACATGCGTACATCTTTTTGCTGCGGTTTTGTAACCTGGGTTTTGCATCTATTGTCCTTTAACAATGGGAATGCTTTTGCTCCAGGTTCTTCTTGCGTTCATAGTTCTGCATTGAGAAATCAGTTGTAAATTCTGATGAGGTTTTTCCCTTTATAGTCACTTGTTTGTTTTCTCTTGTCGCGTTTAAGAGATTTGTCTTTGTTTGTACCACCTGTGTGTCTAGCATTTCAACTATTAATATGGCTGGGGAATTATTGTTCTGTTCTTGTATCTTTTGGTTCATGTGCTTCTTGCTATTTTGTATGGGTTTGGTCTTTTTTCAGTTTGGGGAAGTTTCATCTATTATTCTGTTGAAGAATTCTGATCAATACATTTCTCTTGCGGATTTCCTTCTCCTTCCTCTATTCCTATAATGCAGAGGTTGAATCTTTTCATAAGTGTCCACAGTTCCTCAGTTGTTCCACTTTTGTGTATTTTTAAATTTTTCATAACTTACTTGAAGGTTTTTAGTTGTTTTCTGTGTTATCTTCCAGCTCTGATATCTTTGTTCGCTTCCTCCATTCTGCTTCACAGGCTTTTTTCCAACATCTGTTCTCTTCCCTTCCGATTCTCCATGTTCTTTGAATTTTCCTATTTTCCCTACCTCTGTCTGATTATCTTTAGGATTTCTACTCTTCTTTTTGCGGAAGCTTCTCAATCTTTTCGGTAGCTCTTTGTTGCTGGTTGTTATCCTTATCTTTTTGCCATGGGATCTTTTCAGTGTTTCTACGTTCTTTGGAGAGTTTGTTATTCTCTCTATCTAGGTCCCTCCTTGAATTTCTTCATTCTCTTTTTCTTAGTTTCTTTGGATTTGCCTCTTTATAATCTTGCTAGTTTCTTATTAATATGTTCCCAATGTGTTTCTGCAATATTGTGTCCTTGGCCATCCCCAGAGGGATCCACTGTAAGAATCTTTTCCATCTGCGGGTGGTAGAGCTTTGGTGAGGGATTATCCTGCCACCTTTCCCATGGTTGTTCCTCTTCTTCGTTGTTCCTGGGCATATGGGCTTCTCCTTGCCTGGTATTCCAATAATGAGCCCTAAATGCCGTCTTTCACGTTGGTTTTGAAGGCTGGCTTTGCTTGCCCCTTCAGATGCCTTTCTAATCCCAGTTGGGTGGGGTGTGCCTTTACGCCGCACCCCGTACCTGCGCTTCAGCTGGTCTCAGAGAGCTCAGATCCAAAGACTCGACACAAATGAACCTTTAACACCGGCTTGGGAGATAACTCCCTCCACGAAAGCCACAAAAGCCAATTAAGCCAAAGACAAGTGGATTAACCAGATTGACTAGATTAATTCAAACAACAATTCACGCCTTTAGCGCCTTGCTGAGGCACCCAACACCTACCTACTTACCTGTGCTTTCTTCAGCTGGTCTCGGGAGATCTCCTGGATTCCATTTCTTTTTTTTTTTTCATGTAGGAGAAATATACTACCACTCAACTTCTACTGTAAGGTTGGCAGCCCTGAGAACTCCTTTTTCACTATAGCGTGTAGGATGTATTCCTGCTCCAAAAGCATGAGGAGAAGGGATTTTCCACATGCAAAGGATTCCATTTCTTTACCAGTTCTTCTAGTCTGTGTCTCTTGACTGAGGAGTTCAGACCATTAATATTTAAAGTTATTATGACCAAAAAAGAAAAAGAAAAAAGAAAAGGTCAAGCGTGGTGGTGCACGCCTTTATCCTAGCACTTGGGAGGCAGAGGCAGGTGGATCTTTGTGAGTTCAAGGCCAGCCTGGTCTACAGAGTGAATTCCAGGACAGCTGGAGCTACAGGGAGACCCTGTCTCGAAAAGACCAATAAATAAATAAATAAATAAATAAATAAATAAATAAATAAATAAAGTTATTATTGAGAGATGTATATTGCTTCCCATCAGTTTCATTTCTGTTTGCATTTTTTATCTAGGTTTATATTTCCACAGTTATACCTTCATTAATTACTTTCTTTTTGCCTTTGGGTATAGTCAAGGAAGGAAGAAAGAAAGAAAGGAAAAGAAAGAAAGAAAGAAAGAAAGAAAGAAAGAAAAAGAAAGAAAGAAAGAAAGAAAGGGAGAGAGAGAGAGAAAGAAAGGAAGGAAGGAAGGAAGGAAGGAAGGAAGGAAGGAAGGAAGGAAGGAAGGAAGGAAGGGAGAGAGAGAGAGAAAGAAAGAAAGAAAGAAAGAAAGAAAGAAAGAAAGAAAGAAAGAAAGAAAGAAAGAGCTCAAATAAGTGACCTAACGCTGCAACTAAAAATACTTGAGAGGCAATGACAAATGAATCCCAATCCCAATAGACAAGAAGAAATAACAAAACTCAGAGTGGAAATCAAAGAAAACAATAAAAAGAATCAATGAATCAAAGAGCTGGTTCTTTGAAAGGATAAACAAGATAAATAGAGCTCTAGCCCAGTTAACCAAAAGAAAAAGTGAGCAACTTCAAATCAACAAATTAGATATGAAAAGGAAAACATCACAACAGATAATGAAAAGATCAAGACAATTATATGAGAATACTTTAAAAACCTATACTCTAGTAAATTTGAAAACCTAAGAGAAATGGATCACCAAAGCTTAACCAAGAAGATTTTGACAGCTTGAACAGACCTATAACATATACATATGAGGAAATTGAACACAGTAATACAAACCTCTCAACTAAAAAAAAAAACAGGCCCATGTGGATTTACAGAATTCTGTAAGACATTTAAAGAGGACCTACTACCATTAGTACTCAAATTATTCAAAAGGATAGAAACAGAGGGATATCTACCAAATTCCTTCTATGAAGCCAGCATCACTCTAATACAAAGACTTCTTTCTTTTTTCTTTTTTTTTTTTTTTTTTTGGCGGTTCTTAGCCTCAGCCTTTAATGGCTGCGCTATCCCTCCAGCCCAAAAGACTTATTTCTTTAATGAACATAGATGCAAAAATTCTCAACAAAATAGTTGCAAATCGCAAAAGGCACACATTAAAAAGGTCATCCACCATGACCATATCAGATCTGTACCAGAGATGCAGAGATGATTCAACATATGGAAATCAACAAATGTCATAAAGCATATAAATGGACTAAAGGACAAAAATCACAAGGTCATCTCAGTTGCTATGGAAAAGGCCTTTGAAAAATTCAACATGCCTTTATGTTTAAAGTCCTAGAGGGAACTGCACTGGAGGGAATATTCCTCAACATAATTAAAGCCAAATACAATAAACTCACAGCCAACATTATTCTAAATAGAGAAAAATTAGAAGCATTCCCCCTTAAAGTCAGGAAGCCAGCATGGCTGCCCCTATCTCCACTCTATTTCAATATAATACTGTAAACTCTAGCTAGAGCAATAGACAAGAGAAGGAAACTAAAGAAGTACTAATTGCAAAAGAGGATTTCAAACTACCACTTTTTGCAGATGACATGATAGTGTACCTAAAGGATGCCAAAAATTCCATGAGAAAACTAGAAATGATTAATAGTTTCAGTAAATTGACAGGTTACAAAGTTAATCTAGAAAAATCAATAGCCTTTATGCCAACAAGCAACTGAAGAAGTAATATAGGGAGACCTTCCCATTCACAATAGGCTCAAAAAAATATGTAGGAACAAAAATATCTAGGAACAAACCTGACCAAAGACACTAAAGATCTCTACAATGAAAATTTTAAATCCTTGAAGAAAGAAATTGAAGAAGATGCCAGAAAATGGATGGACCTCTCATGTTCATGGATTGGAAGAATTAATATAGTAAACATGACCATCCTACCCAAAATAATATATAGATTCAATGCAATCCTAATTAAAATCCCCATGACTTTCTTCACGAGTTTAGAAAAATAAATCCTAAAATACATATGTAAAAACAAAAGACCCCAGATAGCCAAAACAACCCTAAGCAAAAAGAGTAATGCAAGAGGATTACTATACCAGACTCCAAACTATATTTCACGGCTATAGTCATAAAAACAGCATGGTACTGACACAAAAACAGACCCATAGATCAATGGAACAAAACTGAAGATTCAAAATTGAGCACATGCAATTTCAACCACCTCATATTTGACAAAGGGGCCAAGAAGACACAATGGAGGAAAGATAGCATCTTCAGCAAATGGTGTTAGCAAAACTGGATCACCATTTATAGTAGGATAAAATTAAGCCAGGCGTGGTGGCACATGCCTTTAATCCTAGCACTCGGGAGGAAGAGGCAGGTGGATCTTTGTGAGTTCAAGGCCAGCTTGGTCTACAGAGTGAGTTCCAGGACAGCTGGGGCTACAGAGAGACCCTGTCTCGAAAAGATCAAAAAAAAAAAAAGAAGAAAACTAAATCCCTACCTTTCACCCTGTACAAAAATCAACTCCAAACACCTCAGTGTGAAACCTGAAACTCTGAAAATGACAGAAGAAAACCTTGGCAGTAACCTGCAAGATATAGATATAGGAAAAGACTTTCTAAATCAGACACCAGTTGCATAGGAAATAAGATGAACAATTGACAAGTGGGACCTCATTAAACTAAAAAGCTTCTGTACATCAAAAGAAACAATCAAAGAAGTGAAGAGAAAACCAAGAGTGGGAGAAAACCTTCACTAGTGATGCATCTAACAAAGGTTTAACATCCAGATTATATAATTACTGAAAAAACAAAGGATCAAGAAAACAAATGATCCAATTAAAAGATGGAGTAAAGAGCTGAACAGAGACTTCACAAATGAAGAAGTAAAGATGGCTGAGAAACATCTTTAAATGTGTTCAACATTGCTGGTAATTAAGGAAATGCAAATTAAAACCACTTTAAGATTTCTTTTTTTTTTTAATGTGTATGAATGTACTGTCTGCATGCAAGTCTGTGCACCCATGTCGTGCAATGCCGTGGAGGTCAGAAGAAGGTCTCGGATTCCCCTGGAGCTGGAGTTCTCCTTGAATTGGAGTTTCAGACGGTTCTCAGCCACCATGTGGGTGCTGGGGATTGAACCCGGGTCCTCTGTAAGAGCAGTCGGTGCTCTTAACTGCTAGGCCATCTCTCCAGTCCCATTAAGATTTCACCTTAGCCAGGTAAGACTAGCTATGATCACGAAAACAAATGATACCAAATGCTGGAAAGACTGTGGTGAAAGGGGAAGACTCATCCACTGCTGGTGGGAATGCAAACATGCACAACCCCTATGGAAAGCAGTGTGAAGAATTCTTAAAAGACTCAAAATGATGCCAGGTGTGGTGTCCCATGACTTTAATCCCAGCACCCAGCACTCAGAAGGCAGAGGCAGGCAGATCTCTACGAGTTCAAGGCCAGCCTGGTCTACAGAGCGAGTTCCAGACCATCTAGGGCTAAACGGAGACCTTGTCTCAAAAACACACAAAAAGACTCAAAATGAACCTACCACTTGACCAGCCACACCACTGTTTATTGCAGGTCTTTTCACAATAGCAAAGAGCTGGAACCAACCCAGGTGTCCCCCAACTAGTGAGTGGATAATGAAAATGTGGCACATCTACACAATGGAGTTCTATGCAGCAATAAAGAAAGATGACACCATGAAATTTGCAGGTAAATGGATGAAACTGGAAGCCGTTATGCTAAGTGAAGTAACACAATCACACACACACACACACACACACACACAAACAAACAAGTGACATATGGTGCCCTTCATCTGTGGATCTTAGAACCAAACCCCTATAGGCTATGTTTGGCTGAAGGGAATCCCTTGCCTCTCTTTTCTGTGGATTTTCTTCATTTCCGGCCATTCTGAGGGATTTCTGGTCTACCACCTTCCTTCTCCTGAGGTCAGAGGACAACTTGTAGGAATTAGCTCTCTCCTTTCTTCATATGGATCCTGAGAATGAGACTCAGGTTGTCAACCTTGGTAACAAGCTCCTTTATTCACAGCCATTTTATTGGCCCTGAATCTTTTCATAGTTGAGTTGTAGGGTTCTTTATGAAAGATTATAGGTGCAAGCCCTTTATTAAGTTATGATCTGCAAGTATTTTCCCTTTGATATGTGAGTTTTCTTATCACTTTTTAAAAATTTTTTTGCTGAAAAACTATGTATGAAACACATAATTCAATTTTTAAAAAGTACATTAAAAAAAGGAAGAGGAAAGAGATCAGCAGAAGTGGGGGAAGAATGAGAGGCGGCAACCAGGGGAATACCGTCAAATGGTTTAGAGGTATATATGAGAGTGTTGCAATGAAACTCATATGTTATGCACAATTAATATATGCCCTTAAACCCCCAAATCAATTTTTTAAGATTTTCAAAAGTGAAAAAAGAAGAAAAAGATGGAGTATAGTGATGGTTAATCTTGTTATCTACTTGATTGAGTCTGAGATCAACTATGAGACTTAACACTGGACAGGTCTGTGAGGATATTTCCTGGAAGGATTAACTACCCTTCTTTAGAATGGGCAGCACCTTTTCTCCATGGCCCAGATATAAAGAGGCCAGAGGAGAAAGCGGGACTTCTTTTCATCTGCCCACCTTCGCCCACTGATGAAGCGTCTAACTACCCTGTTGCCACCTTTCCCCCATGTCCAGACGAGCTTCATCCTTCCCCCATGGACTGAAGTCCAGCAAGCCTCCAGGAATCCTCTAGTTAAAATAAGGTTTTGTAGAGGTCAGGTAATCAATGGAGTTTGGGCTAGTGTCTAATTCACAATGGTTCTAATGGGCCCCAGAATTCATCCTGTGGTTATTTCTCCTGACCTAGAATTCATAATCTGGATAGATATATTTAGAATTTGGAAGAATTTCCTTATTGGTTCCTAAGTGAGGGATATTATGATTGGAAAAGCCAAATGGAAGCCATTTGAGTTGTCTGTACTGGAGAAAACAATGAACCATGGGCATATCCTTGGAGGGATTACAAAAATCAGTGCCAGTGTCAAGAACATGACAGATGCAGGAGAGGTGCTTTGCACCACACCTCATTTTAACTCTCATTTTTGGCCTGTGAGGAAGTCAGATGGATCATGGAGAATGGTAGTTGTCCATCAAAGAGGTAAACAAGTAGTGATTCCAATTGCAGCTGCTGTACCAGCTGTGGTTTTCTTGTTTGAGCAGATTAGCGCATCTCCTGGTACCTGATGCGCGGCTGTTGATCTAGCAAACTTTTTCCTCTGTGTCTATATATAAGGACCACCAGAATCGATCTGCTTTCAAATGGAAAGGCCATAGGTACCCCTGTGTACTTTATGTCAAGGATATTTTAATTCTCCACCTCTGAATTATAACTTAGTTTGTAGGGATCTCGATTGCCTAGCTCTTCCCAAGGTATCACACTGGTCTGTTATCTTAATAACATTTCACGAATCAGACAAAGTAAGCAGAACACAGCAACCACTCTGCCATGTTGAAAAAGCATATGCACCTCAGAGAATGGATAATAAATTCACCCCAAATTCAAGGGCCTTCTATCTTTTTTTATTTTTTTTATTATTATTTATTTTTATGTGTATGAATGTACTGTCTGCATGTAGATTTGTGCACCCGTGTCGTGCAATGCCGCGGAGGTCAGAAGAGGGTGTCGGATTCCCCTGGAACTGGAGTTCTCGTGGAATTGGAGTTACAGACGGTTCTCAGCTGCCATATGGGTGCTGGGGATCCAACCTGGGTCCTCTGCAAGAGCAGTCGGTCCTCTTATCCGCTAGGCCATCTCTCCTGCCCCAAGGCCCTTCTATCTTAATAACATTTCCTTCTACGGTGAAGGATAAGTTTTTGCCCTTAGTCTCTCTCCTATCACCAATAA
Organism: Rhizomys pruinosus; assembly: GCA_009823505.1. Taxonomy (NCBI): domain Eukaryota; kingdom Metazoa; phylum Chordata; class Mammalia; order Rodentia; family Spalacidae; genus Rhizomys; species Rhizomys pruinosus. The sequence goes on along the minus strand of VZQC01014017.1, from coordinate 610,279 downwards.
AGAAATACAATGCTTAATGAGACTATTTGACTTTTTGAGGCAGCACATTCCTGACTTAAGTGTGTAACTCTAATACATATACCAAGTGACTCAGAAAGCTGGTAGGTCTAAATGGGGCCTGCCTGAAAAAGGAGAAGACTCTTCAACAGGTCTAAGCCTGTCTTTCAGGCTGCTCTGCCACTTGGGCCATATGACCCAATAGACAGGACAGTATTTGAAGTATCAGTAGAAAATATAAATGCTATTTACAGCCATTGGAAGGCACCCATAGGTGAATCATAGCAGAGGTCTTTGGGATTTTGAAGTGAGGCTCTATTGTCATCTGTAGACAGCTATTTTCCCCTTGAGAGATAGTGTAGCCTACCATTAGACCTTAGTTACCATGGTACCTGAGCTTCCCATCATGAGCTGAGTTTTTTTCTGACCCACAAAGCTGTAAAATTGAATATGCCTAACAGCAATCTGCCATCAAATGGAAACAGTACATGTGTAATTGGGCCCAAGTGCATCCCAAAGGCACAATTAAGTCACATGAAGAAGTTCCCCAATTGCCTAGGATTTCTACTCCTGCTAAAATTCTTTTTGTCCTCTTTTTTTTTTTTTTTATTTTTAACAAATCTAGACCCATGTTCCCGCTCATTCCCCCACCCCACCAGAGCTCGTGCATTCTGCCAAACATGCTTTCCATCTCTTAGTCTTTCTCAATATTTTCCATGGGGAAGTTGACTGTTTTGAGCAGAAGTTCACTGTTTCAGTCAGTTCTTTGATGCAGTATTTTCTGTTGTTGTTGTTGTTGTTTCCAAAATGCATTATGCCCAACTGCTTTGTACAGAAGCTCAGGGGGCCCTACACAAGAAATACTTACAACTGGGTAATTGGCACTAGCATCCACAGATGAGGGATACCATTCGTCGTTTGTTTTTCTGGGACTGTGTTACTTCACTCAGCATGATGTCCTCTAGCTCCAGCCATTTTCCTGCAAAGCTCATGATGTCGTCTTTCTTTACTGCTGCATAGAACTCCATTGTGTAGATGTACCACATTTTCTCTATCCACTCGTCAGTTGAGGGGCATTTAGGTTGGTTCCAGCTCCTTGCTATTGTGAAGAGAGCTGCAATAAACATGGCCGTGCATGTATCTCTGTGGTGGCGTAAGTCTTGAGGGTACATGCCCAGGAGTGGTATGGCTGGGTCGGGTGGCAAGTTCATTCCAAGTCTTCCAAGGGTTCTCCACACTGCTTTCCATAGTGGCTGTACAAGTTTACATTCCCACCAGCAGTGGATGAGTGTTCCCCTTTCCCCACAACCTCTCCAGCACTTGGTATCATTTGTTTTCTTGATCTTAGCCAGTCTTACTGGAGTAAGATGATATCTTAAAGTGGTTTTCATTTGCATTTCCTTAATGATCAGTGATGTTGAGCAGTTCTTGAGGTGTTTCTCAGACATCTCTAATTCCTCGCTTGTGAAGTCTCTGTTCAGTTCTTTGCTCCATCTATGGAGCGGGTCATTTGTTTTCTTGTCCTCAACTATCTTTCTTTGGCCTCATGGGGTATGCCCTATGATTGGTAGACTGAGGAAGAGTAGATTAGGATTACAGATGGTTCTGCATACCTTGCCAGCACCACCACTGGTGGACAGCTGCAGCACTGTGGCCCCTATCTAACTGATAAAACCCTAAAGGACAGTGGTGAAGGGAATCTTCACAGTGGGCAGAACTTCAGGCAGTGCACATGGCTGTGCATTTTTCTAGAAAAGAAAGCATCAGGGATGTGTGATTCTATACTAACGGTTTGGCTGGATGTTTAGGGACATGGGATAAAGATGATTAGAAAAATGGCAAGATATTTGTGAAAGGAATATGCTGATAGAACTCCCTAAATGGGCAAAGAATGTGAAGATATGAAGATGCTTGTGTCCCGTGTGAATTCTCATCAAAAGGTGGCCTCAGCATCAACCATAAAGTAGCTAGGATGACCCATTCTAGCTATCTAGAATTTTCCTGGCTATCCCTGTCATCACCCAGTGGGCCCATGAATGAAGTGGTCACAATGGTAAGGATGGAATTATGCCTGGGCTTGACAACATGGACCAAGGCTGACCTGGCTCCAGTGGCTGCTGAATGCCAAATGGGTAGCAACAAAGGCCACAACTGAGCCCCTGATGTGGCGCCATTCCCTGGGGTAACCCTCAAGTGACCTAGTGGCAGGTTGACTACACTGGACCACGTTCATCATGCAAAGAGCAACACTTTAACCTTGTATCAGCAGATACTTCATCTGGTAATGCACTTCCTTTCCCTGCTATCATTCTTCCACCTAAACTACAATCCATGGACTCATAAAATGCCTTGTCCCCAATCATGGTATTCTACACAGCATTGTTTCTGACCAAGGAAGTAGTCTCACAGCCAAAGAAGTGGACCCATGTTCATAGGATTCACTGGCCTTGCCTCTTCCCCACAGTGTTGAAGCAGCTGGCTTGATGGCATTTTAAAGACATAATTTTTTTTTCTGTATGTGTAGGAATGTACTGTCTGCATGCAGGTTTGTGCACCCGTGTCGTGCAATGCCGCGGAGGTCAGAAGATGGTGTCGGATTCCCCTGGAACTGGAGTACTCCTGGAATTGGAGTTTCAGATGGCTCTCGGCCGCCTTGTGGGTGCTGGGGATAGAACCCGGGTCCTCTGCAAGAGCGGTTGGCGCTCTTAACCACTATGCCATCTCTCCAGCCCCTTAAAGACATAATTATAATACCAACTAAGTGACAACAGCCTGGAGGCTGGAATGAGATTCTCAAGAAGTCTGTATATGCTCTCAGTCAACATCTAATGTATAGAACTGTTTCCTATACAGCCAGGATTCAGGTTCAGAAATCAAGGGGTTAAAATGGGAAGAGTACCATTCACCATCAGCCCTAGTGACCCACTAGCAAAACTTTTTATTTCTGTGCCCACAGGAACTTATACTCTGTTAGCCTAGATATTTTGGTTCCAGAGAAATGTTTCTGCCAGGAAGTACAACAGACATTCTACTGAACTGGACACTAAGACATTCACTTGGTCACTTTAGACTTGTGATGGCCTTGAGTCAACAGACTAAGAAAGGAGCTGCAGTGTTAGCAGGGGTCATTGAGCCAGATGGCAGGGGGGACTGCATTGGACTTCTTCCCACAATGGAGGTAAGGAAGAGTGTGTCTGGAGTTCGGGAAAGCCCTTAAGGCATCTCTTGGTGTTACTGTGTTCTGTAATTTCTAACTATGAGAAACAATAGTAACCCAATCCAATCGGGATAATAAATGACCCAGATCTTTCAGGAATGAAGGTGTGGGTCACCCTACCAGTAATTATCCAGACATATTGAGGTGCTTACTAAGGACGGAGGAAATACAGAATGGGCAGTACAGAATGGCAGTTATAAATACCAGTCAAGACCATATGACCAGGCACAGAAACAAGGATTGTAGTTGTCATAGTTTATGTCTTATTATATTAAGAATATGTCTTGTGGGCTGGAGAGATGGCCTAGCGGTTAAGAGCGCTGACTGCTCTTGCAGAGGACCCAGGTTCGATCCCCAGCACTCACATGGCAGCTGAGAACCATCTTTAACTCCAGTTCCAGGGGAATCCGACACCCTCTTCTGACCTCCGCAGCATTGCACGACATGGGTGCACAAACCCACATGCAGACAGTACATTCATACACATAAAAATAAATAAATTAATTAATTAATTAATTAATAAAATGTTTGGCAAGGAACAGTTGGGTGTGCCAGATTGTAAGGGCCAAAGATGGGGGATTAATTGTGAGAGTACATCAAAAATTGACTGGATTTTATTTTTTCTGTAAGCAAACCTCTTCAATTGGGTTTGGGGACCCCGGATTGTACAGAAAAGTAGACACTGATGTAACTGGGCTGGCATGGACATTTCTCACATTTGTTGCCTAAGTGTACTTGCTGCTTAAATCAATGAATTAATTTTAAAAATGTTTGGGCATATATAGTCATATATTAAGCAAATATTTGTGTTTTCTTTCCTCTGACTCTTTACTGTGTAATGTAACAGCAATTTACATAATATCAGTAGTTAAGTGTTTTTAAATTTATGTTATAATATTTAAGTTACGGGATACGAAGAGACCTGGTATTCCTCAAGGGACTTTACTGTCTATTCTGCCAAAAGAATAGTACATTTTTCACTGTACAGGGATGCTCATATGATGTTAGGTAAGTATTATGACTTTGCTATTGTCTTCATTTGTAAATCAAGTATGACACAAGAAATGATTAGGTGTCTGATTAACAAGGGGTAGATTTGTGATGGTTAATCCTGGAAGCAACTAAGAGACATGCCACTAAACCAGTCTTTGAAGGTATTTTCTAGAACTGCGGGTGGAAGCCCCTTTGGGAAGCACCCTCCCACATTTGCCCAGATGTAAAGAGGTCTGAAAGAAAAGAAGGGCTGCTGTTTGCCTGCCTGCTTCCACTCCTTGCTGGTATTTACATCTACTCTATTTTTTTTCTTTTTTGTTTGTTTATTATATTTTAAGGGATTCACAATATAAGAGCACAGCTTTTTTCAGATCATATTGACATTGCTCAGTTTGCCATACAATTAGGTAATTTGTGCTAGCATCCTCAGGTGAGGTATACCATTCGTCGTTTGTTTTTCTGGGACTGTGTTACTTCACTCAGCATGATATCTTCTAGCTCCAGCCATTTACCTGCAAAGCTCATGATGTCATCTTTCTTTTTTTTAAGTTCACGATGTCATCTTTCTTTTTATTTCTTTATTTCATTTTTTAACAATAAGTAATAAGTTATGAGAACAAGCATCCTTCATGTAAAACCAATTTGCAAGTAGCTATGCCCAAACCCACACAGCCCAAGGCTCCCACCATCCAGCTGGAGGGGCTTGTATGTACAATCAAGTTGATCAAATAAGTGTCCAGTCTATATTGCTGTAGTTTCACCCTTCACCCCAATTGCAGCCCTTACATTCTACCATGCCCCCTCTTCCACAGATTGTTCCCTAGGCTTAGAAAAGGGGCACAGGTGGACATAAAGCGAAACAGTCTACTTTCTCTGGAGCTGTTGTCTTGGACTCTGGTCAATTCTGGCTGTTTCCTTTCATGGGCTGACAGTTTGTCCAGGAATAACCTTTCAGTCCTACTAATGAAGCACAGCAATTAGATATATAGATATTGAAACAGTACTAATTATTTTGGTAGGTTACTTTGGTATAGACAAAGATGTTTGGATGGTATGCTAATCCATGAATTATATTTTTTCTGTAAAAGATGACAAAGTCTTCTTTTACTGTGGCTTATAACATCTCCCAACCACTAGAGGGTGTAAGCTTGTGGCATCAGCCGTGAATTATTCCCCCAAGGAGAGAGCTAATAGCCAATGAGATTTGGGATATACAGACATGTGGCTGCCACTGCTGCACAGTATTTCCAGGCAGGTGAGGTGTAGCTGGTGCTGACGGAGGAGTCTTGCTTGACTCAAGGAGACCTATATTTGCTTTATTGGCTTAGTAGCCTTTGGTAACACTCTCTGGTATTCCAGAGACCAACTGTACACTTGCAAGTGCCATCTCAATACATCTTTCCCATGTTAATGTCAGGTCTTCTACAGCATGGCCTTATCACCTCTCTTCCTGAAGGTGTCCCAGTTTACAGGCAAGAAGCCTTTACATTTTGGGGGGCTTGGATCCCCTGGCCAACATCTCATTGGCAGAATAATCCATTGCTGATATCAGAGCTCTCCTGTATTACTATATTTTGCTTAAATGCATAGCTTGAAAAGGCTTTAGTATTATATTTGGCTCTGAATAGAGAATAATCCTTTTCACATTTCCTATGTCTATTAGTCAATTAAAGAAAGCAGTTATACTGGTTTTATAAGAGATTACCTCTATAACAATTGGCTCTAATTTACAGTTAGAGAATGACTTAATTACCATCATGTATTTCTTTGTTCTATGAAAAGGAAAGTCTCTCGTATTAAAACTTTGTGGCACCTAGAAGGTAAGGTTCATTAGGACTCATTATAAATAGTTATGACAAATAGGATCCACAGAGATGTTTGATGTTTGTGGCAGTCTGATGCTTTTCTTCCTTTTAATGTTTCAAGAAAACAAATGATACCAAGTGCTGGAGAGGTTGTGGGGAAAGGGGAACACTCATCCATTGCTGGTGGGAATGTAAACTTGTACAGCCACTATGGAAAGCAGAGTGGAGAACCCTTGGAAAACTCAAAATGAGCTTGCCATTTGACCCAGCCATAGCACTCCTGGGTATATACCCACAAGACTCATCTTACTGCAGAAATACATGCACAGCTATATTTATTGCAGCTCTGTTCACAATAGCAAAAAGCTGGAACCAGCCCAAATATCACTCAACTGACGAGTGGATAGAGAAAATGAGGTACATCTACACAATGGAGTTCTATGCAGCAGTAAAGAAAGATGACATCATGAACTTTGCAGGTAAATGGATGGAATTAGAAGATATTATGTTAAGTGAAGTAACACAGTCCCAGAAAAACAAACGACAAATGGCATCCCTCATCTGTGGATGCTAGTGTCAATAACCCAGTTGTGAATACTTCTTATGGGGAGGGATACATACTGGAAAGAACAACAACAGAAAGACTGCATCAAAAACTGACTGAAATGGTGAAACTGGAGGGGTGGGAGGGGTGGGAGAGGGACATGGGTCTATATTTGGTTAATGTATGTTTAATTGATGTGAGTTTAACAAGTATCCAACTTTGCCCAAACTCTATCTACAAACTACATGGTATTTTAGTACTCAGTAAAAGTAAAAATATATTAAACAACATTGGTTTAAAGATTTTAACAAAAACAGTAATACATCTAAGTTAAGTGGAAATATAAATTGTTGTCCACATTTGTTCTACTTAAAGTCTGTACAACAATAACTTTGAGATTAATATATACAAATGTTCTCTATAATTTTTTGTGTTATACAGTATCATCTTGTAACATTCTCTTTTACCTGTAGGATAATTTAACTCAAGGAATTACATTTGCTTCCCAAATTAACAGCATACAGTCACCCAAAATAGCTTGGGTAAATTTAATGAAATTTATACCTTGATTCCTGCCTATAGGTATGTGTACTACAACTGCCTTTTTGAGACTCATGGGTCAAAAAATAAAAACCTAAAATAAAAAAGGGGCAGGGATACAGTTATATACTAAAACTTTTTGTCAAATTTTTCAATTTAAATCTTAAAACTAACTATGGGAAAAGATTTGTATGTTCCCACAGGTCAAAACATCACCAACTTAATGGCTTAGAAAGAAAGGGTACAGCTTTGCATTGTGCAGGATGTACCAAGAAATACCAGCAGAGAAGTTGGCCCATCTACACATCTACTCTATTGATGCTGCTCTTGTCATCTTTCGCTGACATCTGAGACCAGCTTCTTTGGCCTTCCAACATGGATTAGAGACCAGTGACTCTCCCAGAGTACTCCAGGGCACAGCATCACATTGAGATTGTCAAGACATCTAGTCTTGTTGACTGAGCGCCTACCAGGTTTCAGCCTCCCTGGCATACAGACAGACACTGTTGGACTTCCCAGCCCATATCAGGCAATCAAATCTAATAAATCCTCCTTAATTTAGAAATACATATAAAACAATAGAAAAAATATATATTTGTTCTATTGGTTATGTTCCTCTATAAATCCCAACTAATACAAGTAGTTACTATGGGACCTCATAGACCATAGTCTGGGCATTGTCTTTTAATCCAAAGTGTCAAATGAATATAGAATTTAAAATACAGAGACCACATGATCACAATTTAAAATCCCATTAGCTGCAGTGTGGAAAATACCCTACAAGGAACAAGTATTGGAACATGGACATAAGCCACTAAGGAATTGACTGAAATAGTGCCAGAAAGACTATGGTATCTCAGACCAGGGTGGAAGTAGAGGAAGAAAGTTTATAGTGCTAAGTGCCTACATCAAAAAAAGCTTGAGAAAGCAGCCATGGTAGTACGCACCTTTAATCCCAGCACTCAGGAGGGAGAGACAGGCGGATCTCTGTGAGATCAAAGACAACCTGCTCTCCATAGTGAGTTCCAGGCCATTCATGGCTACAAGGTGAAATCCTATAATTTTTTGAGAGTTCTCAAATAAATAATGATATACAATAAGGCCTTGGAAAAATAAAAGCAAACCAAACTGGGAAAAAAAAAAAAACAGTAGATGGGGAGAAATCATCAAAATCATGACAGAAATTGAGCTGGAGAAATGTCTCAGCAGTTCAGAGAACTGGCTGCTCTTACAGAGGACCTAGATTCAAATCCCAACACCCACATGGCAGCTAACAACCGTCCATAACTCCAACTGCAGGGGATCCAACACTCTCCCCGTCCTCCACCGGCCTAACATTCAGAAAGAAAAAAAAAAACTTTTTAATCACTTTAAAATCATGGCAGAAATTAAAGAAATAAAAACTTTTAAAAAAATACAACTAGTAAAACAAAGAGCTAATTCTTTGAAAGATCAACAAAATTGACAAACTCTTAGCCAAACTAACCAAAAGAAGAAGATCCTTGTTATTTGTGAAAAACCACTAACTAATCACTGCTGACATGACAGTTGACTGACATTTTGCTTACAAAGACAAGTTTCATAGGGGAATCAAGGATGACTGCCCATTTTTCTTTTTTTTTTTTTTTAAATTAATTTTTATTGATGCTTTGTGCATTTCATACATTTTTTCCAATTCAGTTCAGGCTTATTTCCCTTTCCCTCCCCCCCATCCCCACCCCATCCCAGATCATGCATTCTGCCATAACTGTCCTGCATCTTTCTCTCAGTTTTTTTTTTTCATTTTTAGCTATAAGTGATAATCCATGAGTACAAGCATCCTTCATGCAAAACCTATCTGCAGGCTGTTGTGCCCAAACACNGCCAAGACACCCAGTTCCTACCTGTCTCCCCCTCTTCCTGCCGCTGGGCTCAGGAGATCTCAAATCTCAAGAGTCACACAAGCGTGCCTTTAATACCGGCTGGGAGGATAACTCCGCCCCCACAGCCACTAGATCTAATCAAGCCAAAGACCACACCTTTAATCCCAGCTGGGAGGATAACTCCAACCTCACAGCCACAGAGGCCAATCAAACCAAAGACAGCAGGACCAAAGGATCAACAATCAGCTCGCCAAGACACCCAGTTCCTACCTGTCTCCCCCTCTTCCTGCCGCTGGGCTCAGGAGATCTCTTAAAAATTTTTTGATGCATGGGATGGGGTGGGGTGGAGGGAAGGGAAAGGGGAATATGCCTGAACAGAAATGAAAAATGATGTATGAAATACACAAAACATCAATAAATAAATTAAAAAATTTAGATATGTCAAGGCCCAAAGAAAAAAAAAAGCCAAAGTGCTTATAAAAACATTTTTTTTTCCAGGGGGCTGGAGAGATGGCCTAGCGGTTAAGAGCGCCGACCGCTCTTACAGAGGACCTGGGTTCGATCCCCAGCACCCACATGGCGGCCGAGAGCCATCTGAAACTCCAATTCCAGGAGAACTCCAGTTCCAGGGGAATCTGATACCCTCTTCTGACCTCCGCGGCGTTGCACGACACGGGTGCACAAACTTGCATGCAGACAGTACATTCATACACATACAGAAATAAATAAAATCAATAAAAAAAATTAAAAAAAACAAAAAAAACACATTTTTTTTTCAATGCAGTTTATTGTTTTGGGCCAAAGTTTATTATTTCAGTCAGTCCTTTGACCCAGTCTTTTTTGTTGTAGTTTCTTCCAATTTATATCATTGCAAAATATGCATATATGCATGCCACACATATATCAAGATTATGATGTCTTAGGTTTTAGCAACCTCAGCTGATGTTTTTTTTTTTATTTTATTAGGCTGAAAGATGTCATGTTTTCCTTAAGGAAGTATTTGAAGACTCCTCCTTGGCAAGCTCAAACAACCATCATGCCCTTGTGCTCTGCAGTGAGGTCTTTCCTTCCCATGGTTACACAAATGAGGTCCAGTAAGCACCACATCCTGTCTTGATCTTCCTGTATTGGCCTCCATGATACAGCCTGAGTAGCCCAACAATGGCAGTCTATACTCTGAAGAGGCTGAAACCCCAGTAGCTGCTCAGACATCTTTATTTTTTACTATTTTATGTATTCTTTTTATTTTTATGTGTATGAGTATATTGCCTGCATGTATGTAAATGCACCTGTGTTGTGCAATGCCTGCAGAGATCAGAAGGTGGTGTTGGATCCATCCTCTAGAATTGGAGTTACAGATAGTTGTGGGTGCTGGGAATCAAACCCAGGTCTGCAAGAGCAGTCAGTGCTCTTAATTAACTGCTGAGCCATTTCTCCAGCCCTACAATACATCTTTTTTTTTTTTTTTTTGTCTTTTTGAGACAGGGTCTCCCTTTAGTCTCAGCTGGCCTGGAGCTTGCTATGTAGACCAGGCTGACTTTGAACTCACAGAGATCTGCCTGCCTCTACCTCCAGAGTGCTGGGAATAAAGGCGCGCACTGCCACGCCTGGCTATCTTTATTATCCTAAACTGCAATCTTCAAATTTCCATGACTGCCTAATTTTTAGGGTTTCCCTTTAGCCCCAGTTGGGCTGGAACTCACTATGCAGACCAGGCTGGCCTTGAGTTCACAGAGATCTGCCTGCCTCTGTTCCCTGACTCCTGGGATTAAAAGCGTGTGCCAACATGCCCTGCTGATTGCCTAATGTTTATGATCAGTTATTTGAAGTTTCCTTTAAATAAGATACTCTAGTGCTGGGCATGGTGGTGCACGCCTTTAATTCTAGCACTTGGGAGGTAGAGGCAGGCAGATCTCTGTGAGTTCAAGGCCAGCCTGGTCTACATAGAAAGCTCCAGGCCAGCTGGGACTAAAGGGAGACCCTGTTTCAAAAAGACAAAAAAACAAAACAAAAAAACCACACAAATAAAACACTCTATATTGCATGTGGTTGTTTTGTGTTTAGTCTGTGGGTGGTTCTTCCCCTTTTTTAGTTCCTTGTAATTTACTCATTGAAAAAAACAGGTTTTGTTCTTGGAATTTTCTGTGTTTAGTTTGCTAATTACATTCCATGGTGTCAATTAACATGCTCCTCTGTTCCTTATTTTCTCTATAAACTGATAGTTGCTATTTATATATTTATTTAAAGATGGGGAATCTCTGTATTATCCTGCCTGTTCTACAATTTGTGGCTTAAGCAATCCTCCTGCCTCAGCCTCCTGAGTAGCTAGGACTACAGGAAGCTTTTTTTTAAATATATATATATTTTTTTCTCTATGTGTATGAATGTACTGTCTGCATGCAGGTCTGTGCACCTGTGTTGTGCAATGCCACGGAGGTCCAAAGAGGGCGTTGGATTCCCCTGGAACTGGAGTTAAAGATGGTTCTCAGCCTCCATGTGGGTGCTGGGGATCGAACCTGGGTCCTCTGCAAGAGCAGTTGGCGCTCTTACCCGATAGGCCATCTCTCCAGCCCTACAGGAAGCTTTTAAAACTGCATTTTTGCTGGGCTTGTTTAGTATATTACACATGCTTTTAATCTTAGCACTCTGGAGGCAGGTGCAGGTGGATCTTTCCTTGTAATGGTGTGGGTGCTGGAATATCTCATTCCTTTTTTTTATTTTTTTATGTGACTGTACTGTCTGCATGTAGGTTTGTGCACCTGTGTCGTGCAATGCCGTGGAGGTCAGAAGAGGGCATTGGATTCCCTTGGAACTGGAGCTAAAGATGGTTCTCAGCTGCCATGTGGGTGCTGGGGATGGAATCCAGGTCCTCTCCAAGAGCAGATGGAGCTCTTAACTGCTAGGCCATCTCTCCAGCCCAGGAATATCTCATTCTTAAGAGTAGGAATCATGCCAGGCATGGTTGTGCACACCTTTAATCCTAGTACTTCAGAGGCAGAAGCAGGTGGATCTCTTTAATATTGAGGCAAACCTGGTCTACATAGTGTCATTTGGGGCTACAGGGAGACCCTGTCACAAACAGACCAAGGGGGAAAAAAAAAAGTAGGAATCACAAAGAAGGTGTACCCAAGGGTCCCTTGTGAAGACAGAAGATTTTGGAAGACCAGATAGACATTTAACTTTGGGAAAGGGGGGGTGGGGTTCAGGCTTTGTCTTGAACTTCAACTCAAACATTGCTTCAGAAAATAATTTTACTGCACTGAAGGGACAGCACTGGCGCCATAATGGGTTGAAAACAAAGAATACCACGGAGCCTTGGGCAGGTGGAGGAGGGCTGGCTGGACTTTCTTCAAAGTGTTCTTGCTCCAGCTAGCAGGACTCCTTGGGGCTCCCTATTCTGCCTCCTGAGTCCCGAGGCAGGAGTCTCCCTGGGTAGCTACTGTCTGTTTCTTCCAGTTTTAGGAAGGCCAGCCCCTGCTGCTTCTGCTGGTGTTTGCTGGTGTGATTCACAGCAGAGTCCATCCGTATCCGGAAACAACCCCCCCCCCCCCCCCCCCACACTCCCTGGTTCAGCCACTCTCATCTTCTATCTGCACCTGGCTCCTCTTCAACTTACACACTGCAGACTCTTCTTTCTACCCAAGAAGGGCCTTTAGAGGGCTGAGCTCAGGATGGATGTTCAAGGCTCCTTGCTCATGCCAGCTGGTATGAAAGGGGGCTCCTGTCTAGAGAGGGCCCACCAGAAAAGCTAAGGCTCTATTTCCAGAGGTGGTCAGTGAAGGTCACTTCTGAAGAGGAGTTAGCTGTTGGAGGCAGCTAAAGGCCTGTCCTCTTGTCAGAGCTGTTCAAGCAGCATGCTTCCGTGGGGACATCATTTTGCCACTGTGTTTCAGCTTCAGGTGAGGAATCTTTGCACTAGGACAACCTGGATCTTGGTCTGACTCTTCCTAAACTTGATGTGTCTTGGCTACCCACTGGGACACTGGTTTATCTTCTCTCAACTTTGCAGGGGTGTCCAGGGGAGCATCCCCATAGCCCCAGTAACCTCCAATCAGGTAGACTGTCTCCCCATGCCAGGACGTCAGGGTTTGTGTATGACCTTTGTAGAGGACATAGTAGAGAATAAAGCTGCTGAGACTTTCCTCTCTCATCCCTTCCTGTTTCTGGCTGAAGCCGTCCTATCTGCTTAGCGTCCCAAACACAGCCTTTCCCTGTCGTCTCTGTGGGTCCCCTTGAAGAGATGCTTCTATAAAGGCTCCTATAAAGCCTTCTGGGGAGCCAATGTCAGCAGTGGGAGAGCAAGAATGTGTGTGGTCCATTGCCAAAGAGAAGAGAGCCTCAAGATAACTGCAATCCGGGCCCCTCGGAGTCTGCCATTTCTGAACTTTAATGAGTATGTTTGCTAATATTTGGAATAAACCATGTAATATAAATTGGTTAAGAACCCTTCCCACCTTAAGAGGTTCTCTTAGGACCCATGCATTCATAACACCTGTTTTACACTCCAGCCCTGACTGGATTTTCTAATGATACTCTCCAGTGACATCACAAAGTGGGACTTGCAGTCCATTTTAATAGAAATTGGGAAACAGGACACAATGACATAATACAAAAGGATAATTCTTTCACTTCCCTTTCCAAAAAAAGAAAACAGCAGGGTTAGGAATGCCACTTAGCTCATTCAGTAGTAAGAATGCTTGCCCAACATACTTGAGGTCCTGAGTTAAACTGCCAGTATGGCAAAGAAAATAAAAACAATTCACCCCAAACAAAACCAAAACCCCAAAGAGTGGTTGGTTAAGAGTGTGTACTACAGGGATGGAGAGGTGGCTTGGTGGTTATGAGTACTGGCTGCTCTTGCAGAGGACCCAGGTTTGATTCCCAGCACCCACACGTTGACTAACATCTGTCCTTAAGTCCAGTTGCAGGGAATCCAACACTCTCTTCTGACCTCCATGGGCATTGCATGAAACATGGAAGCAATACACTCCTACAGATAAAATAAGAAATAAAAAATATTTAAAAAGTGTGTACTGTTCTTGCAAAGGACCTAAATTTGGTTTCTTACACCCACACGAGGATGTTCACAAATGCTTACAACTCTAACTCCGGGTAATCCAACACCCTCTTCTGCTGAGGGTATCTGCACACAAGAGACATAATTAAAAACAAATCTTAGCTGGGCGTGGTGGTGCACGCCTTTAATCCTAGCACTCGGGAGGCAGAGGCAGGCGGATCTTTGTGAGTTCAAGGCCAGCCTGGCCTACAGAGTGAGTTCCAGGACAGCTGGGACTATAGGGAGACCCTGTCTCGAAAAGACCAAAAAAACCAAAAAAGACAAAAAAAAACCAAAAAAAACAAATCTTAAAAGCAAAAAAAAAAACCAAATCTTAAAAGCAAAAAACCCAAGCCAGGCATGGCAGTGCACGCCTTCAATCCTGGGACTCATGAGGAACAGGCAGGCGGACCTCTGTGAGTTCAAGGCCAGCCTGGTCTACAGAGTGAGTTCCAGGCCATGTGGAGCTACAGAGAGACCCTGTGTCAAAAAGACAAACCAGGGCTGGAGAGAT